>WEKX01025681.1:457659-642252 GCA_013390025.1 Pitta sordida | reverse complement strand
GTGGAAATTTATCAGATTCCATATAAATCTGTGTCAGGGGGAACTTTAATGGAAATGACTACATTAAGAATTCAGGATTGGGCCCTTAATAGCTGATATAATTTATCATCTTTTTAATATGGAGAAATCAGTAAAATGAAATATTCTAAAGACATAAAAGTAATAACCCAATCATTTAATATGAAAGAATAACTAGACAATAGTGCCCTGAAGAACTGTAGATAGCCTGACAAAAAGGCACTGAATATAAAAGCCAGAAAAGCATCAGTATTAATTTCAGGAGAATATTGTATTCCTAAAAAAAAAAAAACCAAATAAAAAATACAGTGGTAAAAAAGCAAACCAATCTATTCTTCCATATCCTTGGTACTTTTCTGGATGCCTTCAGACGTGGCTTTGGTGACATTATTGGGGACAGAAAGCATTATCCTGGCTCAGAATGTGGCAGGGAGAGGGAATTTCCCAGCCAAATGCAAAAGGAGCTGAATTCCTTGAGAAAATTGGTGATTTTGACAGGTTATGAGCAAGAAAAAATGTATAAATTTGCAGCAGGTAACTATTAGCTGCACTTTTACCTAGAGCCATCGTAACTATAAAACCATGTTTTGAAGGTAATATAACCCAAATAATAAGTCAGAATCACAGAATGAAAGCAAAAATGCATGAAAACAGGAGGCTGTCATTTCAGGCCTCATATTACAACCAAAAACAAATGCTAATAATCAAGGGAATCATTTGATTTACAATTGTACCGACCCAGGGCTTTCAATAAGAGATACCAAATCGCTTTGAAAAGCAGGTTAATATTTACATCCTGATTTATCTGGAGGGAAACTGAGGCCCAGAAATTTGCCGACTCTGGTCTCAGAAGCCAGTGGCAGAACCATGGTGGAAGGGGAGCTTTCCAACAAACAGGAATTCACACTGGGTCACCAGGATTGTGTTGGTGGGAGGAGACATAAGGGATGTGGGGACACCCTGAAGCACAGCTGCTCACTCCAGCTTGGGAATTTAACCTAAGGTTTATCTCTTCTCAGTGATGTTTGCTGATTCCCAAGGAAAAATGGAGAGTTGATTTTCAAAGGTCAGTTATTCTTGGGGATTTCTTCCTGAAGCTCCTGCTCTGCTTTGGGAGGTAAAGGAAAGACAAAACTCCCTGCCCAGCTGCTGTCAGGGTGTGAGAAACTCGGGTTTCTGGGCTCCTCCAGATTCCCATTCATAAGGTGGGATCTGGACGTGCACAAAGCCTTTGGGATCTGACCTCAAGTGTCATCAAATCCCAAAAAAATTGACTTTTCCTCATTATTATTTACAAAGGGAGGGTTCTTTCCACTGTACAGTTAAATACATTTAAAGGCAACAAAAATTTCTTAAAATACACCACAAATAGAAATGAAAGGTTTATGTTTGTGGGGTTTTTTCCAACAGGAAACAACCATTTCTACTTTTTTTTAGTATTACATGAACTGGGATAAAATTTATCTTTATATGACAAAAATAAAAGAAAACCCTCACCCAATTAAATGTGTGTGTTTCATGCCCACTGCTACAGGGACAGGATGCAAAGTTCTGTCTCTGTGAAAAATAATGGTTGTGTAGCTCTGGAGATATTTTACTGAACTCCAGCAACACCAGTTAACAATCTGGTTAAATGCTAAAACTAAAAATGCTGCTTATTCCCATCTCTAATACACTAAATTTCCTGCAACTAATTCAAACAATGCACGAGCCATGCTGGGAGCTGTTATCTATGGTCAGTTGAGGAAAATATTTTATTTGCCACCTCTTCATAAGCAGAATATAAAATAATATATTCTGCAAGTGGACAGCCCTTATGGGCTCAGCACAGTTACATTCTGCAGAGATTTCACCACCTGAACTTGCCAAACTTGCCCTTTCCTGATAAAACACAGTTCATACATAGGCAAAGCTTTGCATTTCAAGCAGCAGGTTTTTCTTTTTCCTTTTTGATTTCCTTCTAAAGCTTAAAAAGTTTCCTTTGGGTTGTGGTATTTCTCAAGGTACAATGAAAACACAATCTTGAAACAACAAAACAAGCCAAAGCTGAGAAAATGCTCTGGTTGCTTCCTGCAACGCTAAAAAAAAAAAATTAGCTCAAATCCCAAGACCCATCCTCGGGAGCTTAATTGCTTCAAAGAATAGGAATCTTGTCAAATTCAGTCCAAACAAACATAATCAGTAGCTTTCAAAGCTCGTTTGACATTGAGGAGGCAGAGAAAACAACACAAGGAACCAAAGAAACACACATCGACGGTCTGTCAAAATTTTTTGTTAGACATGATGCCATTATCAAGGCGCATCAGGATGAAATAAAGTGACCTGGCTGACCACGGGCTTACAAATGTCTTGGGAAGGAAGGGAAAACGGTGAATCAAAAGGTAGCTTTGTTGAACGTCCCCCCAGGCCGTCTTATTGACAGGGATGACAATGGTCCCAAGATGCACCATTATCTATGACCAGCAAGCAGACATCAAATGCTACCGAGCTGTCTCTGTCAGAATAGAAAATGCTGCTCAAAATACACAGGGCTTGTTACATTTTGTTCAGCAAAGGTTTGTCAAAAGCCAGGGTCACTCTGTGTGTGCACTGCCCTGAAGGGTAATTTTAAAAGGCAAGGAGAGATGCACTTGATTCTTCAGTGTTTCTCCTGGAAGGAGACTCGGAGTCTGAGGATGACCAAAATGTTTTGAAAATCAAAGAATGACTCAGAAAAAAAACGAGGGAAAACAAAGCTAATAGATGTTCGCCGGGGCTGCGTTGTTAGAAGGCAAAGCACTTTCCCAAATAAACAGGTTAGGGAATTATTCCCATATTTAGATGTTTTCTTTCAATAAAAATTCGACGGATTCCTAATACATCGGGGTGGCTGCTACTGTAAAGGCATGACTCAAATTGTAGTGGGTAAGTACACCCTCTTCAAGTATCTGTGTTGCACCATTAATGCAGTTAATTGCAGGAAAAAATATTTACACTGGCGAGAAAAGAATTGTTAATACGGTACCCTTTGGAAAGAAAAGAGAGAGGCTGTATATACAAAGTCCAACCTCAGAAATGTTCGGGTAAACTTGGCTTTTCTGTGAACATCTGCTAAGCTCACACTGAGGGCAGGGAATCGAAATGCACCCCACTAATTGACACAGGGAGCTTTGATTAAGAAAAAAAATAGAGAAAAAAACAAAACAAAAAAAACACCAAAACCTGGGGGTGAAAAGAATATTTTAGAGGGTGAAAGGCACAATTGATACAGAAGAGGAATTATGCACGTTGTCCACCGTTCTTGCTTATGGGTCAGCTCTTGATTTTTCACTTTGTAGTATGAATTTACCAAGAGCAAAAAAGGGCCACAAAAACTTGCTGGTGCTGCACTGTAGAGACCAAGCAGGACAAAGTGACATCCACTGTTAATCTGAGTCACACCTAGCCCTGGCAATGCTCATTCAGTGCCATATGAGCCTTTCTGTCCGTGCCCCCCATACCTGGTGGCACAGAGGGTTCTGGTGCTCATCCCATCAACTCTGCCCTGAAAGAATCGTGTTCCTTCCCTTCAGCCCTCAGCCATCCAGCCCCATGTCCCTGCTGCCTCCTGCTATTGATTATTGTGACTCCTCAGAGCATGTCATTGTCTTGTTTTCTTCGAGTTTTTTTAAAGCTAAATCAGAGAATTGAAAAAAGAAAATACAAAACAACCCAGTTACAGCCTTTTGCTTCAGGTTTGTGGCTCTGAGGTTACAGCTGCTGCTCCACTGTCCATACCCTTGTGATTTTCAGGACAGAAATTAGGATAATAGTCTATCAGATGTACTTTCTCTCCTCCCAGGCCAATCTCAAGATGATAGATACGATCCTTTTGTGTCTCATGGGATGTGCTCTTTGTCCCCAAACACAAGGTTATTAATTCAATGCAAGAGTTTCTTTTTCCTTTCACTGGAAGTCACAATATGCTGCGAGTAAGGCTGGCTTGTCTTTCCTCCTTTTGGAGGACTTGTGGGTGCCTGAGAGTTGAGGGAGACTTTGCACACCGAGGATTTGCCCCCACTATTTCTTTAGGAATTTTTTTGAAGTCTTTATGCTTTCCTCCTTGCCCTTTTTTCCCCATTATTCCCATTTATGTGGACTCACACACAACATCTACTTTCCAATGTGAGTGGAGTGTTGTCCTTTGCTTAAATGCTATTTCTTTCTATTTTTCCAGCTGTCAGTTATTGATATAGGAAAAAAAACAGAAGAAAATGAATATGCTCCTCATCAGTGAATTCAGAATTTGGTTAAACCATCTGCATTAATATTCCAGCTCTTAAAACCAGGATATCTTACCAGTGTCTTCCACGCTGTATATATCCAAGGGAAATTTAGAGCTTTAAGGTATCTTTAGCATTTTGACATCAAAGCCTTCACAGAGAAAGAGTTGCCTGATGTCATCTGGAAGGAGAAGGAGACAGAAATGTATCTCCAATCCCTTTTGCCCACCAGTCAGTCTTGAATGAAACAGCTCCCTGAGACCAGAGACCAAATATGTGAGCTGGGAGGTGGGATCATCCTGTCCTCAGCCAGGTTTCAGATACACTGTGGAGACAAAAGGGTTTGCAACCATAAAATTCTACCAAAAAATTTATTAAATAAACCCCGTTCTACCACACACCCCACTCATTTCCACGATTTCTGACCACCACAACATACTCAACCTTCCATCCTGTTTTCGCAGTGTTTCACCTTTGCTTAGAATCAAATTAAATTGAAAATAATAATATAATAATAAAAAGGCAGCAGCAACATCTGCTGTGCATCCCCAGGGTGAACAAAACAAACAATCTGAGGCTGAGAGATCCACATCCCACTCGAGGTTACGCTGTGTGTAATGAGGTAACACACTCGTGTGTGCAAGATTCCCACTCCAGAACAAGGAGCACGACATCACCTCTGCTTTGTTGCCATCAGCAAGAAATCTGAGCAGTACCTGCGATTCTACAACACTGGTCTGCAATAACCCTTTTAATTTATGAGTTCATGGAGGGTTGATAATTAACGCCAGCGAGGTTCTGGCTCTAAGGACAGACATCCAGCCAACGAGCCTGATTGCAGATGTTTGAGAGTAAATGTGAAAGGAAAGGGATGAGCACTGAAAAAAAAAAAAAAGAAAAAAGAAAAAAGGGAGCTGGAGAGTATTGATTCAGTGTGACTGATGTGAATGAGTTAAATGATTGACTATGAAGTGTGAATTCAAATTTACTGTGAATGGAATTTGCTGTGAGTGGAGCAGAGTATGCATGACCATGACTGAGTGTGACTAGGTATCATTAGGAAGAACTAAGCGAATATGAGTGGAAAGCACTGATTATCTCCCCTGTAATCTATAAATAAACAGTATTGCAGGAAGTTTTGAAAAATGTATTTAATAAGGGATTTCCACTGCCTGAATAAACTTGCTGAGGCCAGACAGCCTGATCTGGAGGAAAATGTATCATTTTACTCAAAGGTCTGTCATGTAATAGTACGTGAGCTCATATCTGACAGGAACAAAATAGGTCTGAATTTACAGCAAAATGGAAGCACTGGACTAAAAATAAATGTCTTCCCAATTACCAACAAACAATTTTACTAACTCATATTATATCAATTACCCTCTCTCCTCCCCATGGGTATTTTCTCAACATACATGTTCAGATTCAGAAATATGAGCATTCGGGACCTGACAATCTGGGGAATGATTCTGTCTTCTGCAGACCAATATAATAAAGGTTTATTATCACGAAATAACTGTTGTTTTGGCCAAGTGACAAAGTAACTAATTTTCACCCTTGTTCAGAGCAGCAGAACTGAGATTGGGATTGCTCCAGTTTAATTCAGTTTTCATTCCAGAGTCTCAGCCCCCACATATGAAAAACATCTCAAACTTCTCTCCCCGTTCTCCACAAATATCTCCTCTTGCTTCATCAATTTTTTAGTACAAATCAGGCCAACAGAGTGTGTAGCACCAAAGCTCTCTTCAAACAAATGTTGATTTTAAAGGTGAATTAAAGCAAAGACTAAATCCTTGAGCTTGGTGTAACCAGCTTGAGCTTTACCATTTAATTCCGTTTTTTGCCTTACCTGTATAATTTCTTCAGCCCCAAATCTTCTACATTCGTTACCAATTAAATAATCATCAGCAAAAAAAACCCACTATGTTAATCACTGCAGTAAATGAATAATCAAACCCAAATAACGAAAAAGAGCAGAGAGGCCATTCCAGCTGACAGAAATCTTTCTTGGGAAACCTGCTCGTTTCCTCTGCTCACACCCTGGTGATGAATTTACTGGGCTGCAAGAATTCCCCAACCTTGCCTGCATGAGCTGGGACTTCATCTCAGCCCTGCTCAGGAGCATCCTTGAACCTTGTGGTTCTTTGAGTTAGAGCCTTTTTAAATGGATAATCATCATATTTACATCCTTAGAACTTCATAGGCTTGAACTTACTCTATGACAATTAACAGTGGCGAAAAATATGGCCCAAAATTTTTCCCTTTCATTTTCATTAGATTTTCTTCTAAGTGAGCTCAACCTTACAAAGACTAAGACACAAGCTGCTGATATTTTAATTTTATAGCTTCACCAGCACCCAAATGAATAATATATTCCTGTTTGAGCCTTATCGAGCATCAAGGAACACCTCGAAAATGTTGGCGCTGTCACCATACAACGGTTTCAGTTTGCAGAATCTGCACTATAACTAAAAAGAAATCCACTTAAAAAAAAAAAAAGGTGATGGAATGTACTCCAATCTATTAAATCAAGGAAAATATATTTATTGAATCATGAAACCTCTTTCCCCCATCTTGGCAACTCTTTTTAAGAGTCAGGTCAAAGTCAGGGTGTCTGTGCTTCTCTTAGGGAGGACAGAAAACTATTGACAGGAAACATGGGGGGATTTACACCATTTGTGCCAAAGCTGCACATGTTCTGTCGATAAATGGAAGACTTAATTCTTCAGGAGAGCAATTCAGGCATTTTAAAGGATTTCCTAATGAGGTAAAATTTGTTAATGAGATTCAGAGAAAAAAGAAAAAAGAAAAAGAAAAAAACTCACTTTTTTTCACTTGGTATTGCAGACAGGCAGAATAAGTAAGTTCCAAAATTTCTCACAGTGTTATAAGATAAAAACAAGTAAGAATGAGATCATTAAGGCTTTGCATTCTTTTGCCAACTCAATATGAAAACCTGTTTATAACAGTTATGCTGAGTTACCTTTATTGCTATAAATGACCTGCTAATAGAGAAAAGCACAATCAACACTTAATTCTGCTACCTTGCACTGCAAGACTGTTAATGAAAAAACATCCCAGCTTTTCACTTTTCTGCAGAGGCAACATTTCCAGAATCCCCTAGATGTGACATAATCACAAACCCAGTGGTCTCTGCCAAGAGATGCACAAACTCAGAATTCCTTTTTTATTTTCCATGTACCTTGTGCATCTTCCAATAGCTCAGAACTCTTGGCGGGCCAAAGACCACGACCCATGTCCCCCCCCTGATTTACCTGTGATTAATAGAATCATAGAATTGGTTAGAGTTGAAAGGAATCTTAAAAATCATCTAATTCCAACCCCTCAGAATACATTCCCACTCCTAGTTTTAGCTTGGGAAACATAAAGGATCTGTCTGGATTTCTTCCATATTTTTTATACCTTGAACAAAATGTCTTTCTCAACAAATATTTGCTGATTCTACAGCTCGCAGAAAGGTCTTGAGTGGACAATTTACACTCAATATGCTTAAATATTTTGCTTTTTTCAGCCAAGCCCTTAAACATTGAGCTCAAGGGAATATTTCCGTTGGTTTGGGGTTTTTTTTTCCTCTTACTTACTACCCCTGAGTTACAAAATCAGCTGGGGCCGCATCTGAGTTGCACGTCATGTCAATGAAGGCCACGGCTTCTCATTTGCAGCAGGACACAAAGGAAGGATGCCCTGGTAAAAGCACAGTTACAGGCCATTTTTAGCAGTCAAACCAAATCTGACACATTTAAGTATCGGTTTTGCCTCAGAAAAGCCAGGTTGTCTGTTCACCTTGCATTACTCCCCGAATTCTTAACATAGCTTCAGGTTATCCAGCTTTATTTAGCTGCCAACAGAAGGACTTTTACTATTGTGGATCAAGGCAACTGTCTCTGGAATTGATCTCATTAGCAAAGTTTCCAAAGGAAAGAAGATTAGAGAAAGCAACTGATTTTCTTGACTTGAACTGGTATTTCTTTGGCAGCGAAGCAATTTCATCTCCCTTCCAGGCATTGGTTTCAGGTCACATTTTAACTATTGTTAAGTCCTCAAATAATTTAGAAGACAATCAAGGCTAAGTGACCACTCTCCACCACAGCAAAGCAAATGTTCAGGCTGGTCAAGCCAGAGCTTTTGATGGATGTCAGGGGTTTTTCTTTTCATACGCTTTGTAAATAACATTCAAAATAACGGCAGCATTCTGGATTTGAATGCCTATTTTGTATCCAGGTTAGGATGACAACAAGCCAAGACGCACATGCAAAGATAAAATTTGCCCCTAAATCTGGCAGATGGATGCCAAAAAGTTTTCAGTGTCAAAAAAGGACTGCTCTTTTTTAAATACTTCTAGGATATTAAGGAGTAGTCAATTTTTTATATATTTGGGGCAATATTTTAATGTGCATTGTTATTTTAATGTAACTTAAATATCTGTAAATACTCTAAAGATTTCACCAAAAAATTATTTAATAAAATTTAGATAAATTAATTAACTTTGTTAGTGATAAGCTCCGTTTTGTTTTGTTTTTCAAAAGATAACATCCTGCACAACATCAGAGCAGCAGCACCCACAACCCATCCAGGCAAGTGAAGGCAACGATCTCTGCATTTCCCAAACAAAAGCATGAACACAGGGGCACGGATGGGAGAAAATTAATGTGGCAATTCAGAGGATTCCCTATTCCAAATCCTCCAGTTCTGAAGGAACTAAGGGGCTTAGAAATCTCTTCAAAGTAGTTCTGATGTGCTCCTGCCTCCTGCAAATCCCCACTCGGGCAGCCTTGATGTGAGGGCCCAGATTTGGCCAGAAGTCATTATTTCTGCGACAAATCTTATGGAAGTCACATCGGAAGTGGAAACTGTCATCCCGCAGGAGAAAATGGTCGGAGCTTTTGTCCTATATATGTAGGTTTTATAATTCTGACTCTTATCTCTGGGGCCTCCCTGGCAAACTTTCCACCACTCTCTCTCTGTTAGGTCTCAAAGTTATCAGAGTCAGAGTTCATTTATACTTCTGGCTCAACGATGTTCCCTGGGGTTGTGGAGTCTGCTATGGCAGAACAGAAACATAATTTTATGGCCCCTATATTCTAATTCATTTAATTAGGGGGTTTCTTGGATCTCTGGAGGGGTGTCCTTTCATGTTTAGAGGTTTCTTTAGGAAACCTATGTCCCTTCCAGAAAGTTCTTCAGCAAGTGAAGATCTTGTTTGCTCTCCACCAAATTAATATTCATCACATCAGCAGCAGAATGTACCTTTCCATCTTCCCTCTACCATTGTTAGTTAGGAGCAAGAATTATTGCACATCAACCCACAAATAAATGCACATAATTTAGATATACTAATAAGGGGGAGGAATTAAAAGAATATGGCATATGTTTTTAAAAATTGGAGACTAAATTTAAATCTAAATGGTTAAAAGAAGTCAACTGATAAGAAGAGCTCTAATTAAGAAACATCTTGCTGCTAAAAAACGTGAACTTTACCACTTATTTCATACCTCAGGCAGAGCTCAAGCAGAGGTAGATTGTATCTTCTTTAAATAAATGAAAGAGGGGAAAAAATATATTAATCTGCATTGTACTAATGCTGATGTGCCCCGAGCAGAACTTCCAATTCATTGTGCGACGTCCTCAACACAGACATAGCACAGGCACCTCTGCCTTGAGAGATTTACAGTCAAACCAAGAAAAAGAGGGAGAAATAATGTGTTATCTCCATCTCACAGAGACGTGGGGAGGTTACATGATTTCCTCAAGCTGATGCAAGAAGTTTCTGATAAATCCAAGTGAGTTTTCCGGGGTTTATTTGCATCCCTAGTGTAGGTAGAGACGCAGTGAAACCAAATCCAAGTTTTCCATATTTTCTCTAATGTGATGTACATGAAAAAAACCAGGGGAAAGAGGGGGGATTTCCTACTGAAATGTTTAGTACTTCAAGTGTATCTGCAACAGCACAACTTATACAGAAAGGAATGTCACTGTGCACTTCCCATGTGTAAAATAGAGAACAAATACTGGAGAAAATAATATCACATTAAATGAGAGCTACTGTTAAGGAAGCAAATTAGTAAAATAATTTCTGAGGCCTTATAAAAATTATAGGCTCAAAGTGAAACACTTTTAGTAGAGAAAACTGAAAGCAAACACTTAAAGTCTAATATTCATTTAACCTTATAGTGATTATTTTCACCTTTCTTTTCTGTGAGAAGATAAATAAGAACATAAAAGCCACAATTCAGTGTTTCATTGGTTGGTTTGTTGGTTTTGGGTTCTTTTAAGAAGCAACTTGACAAAGTGTGATTTGGGAGCTATGGGAATGAAAGACTTTTTAACCATGCAGACACGCATGGCAATGTCTGCCACCCAAAACCTTAAGCGTGTACTCTAATGACTTCCTGCAAAAATCCTCCACTAATTTACTTTTAGTGAGTGATAGTGTTTATACATTTAGCTAAGTGGAAAGTGATTTTTTAAGGATATTGTGTCCTCTTCTCTCAGACACCGTGGTATAATTACAGACAGGAGAAGGGTTTCTAAGTAAATTACAAATCAGAGTTGGTCGTGTTCTTTGTGGCATTCCCGACCAGAGGAATGAGGAAAGATAACTGCAACGGTCCAGTCATAAAATCATAATATCACAGAATCATTTGGGTTGGAAAAGACCTTAAATTCCATCTCTTTCCACCCCTTGCCATGGAAAGGGACACCTTATACCAAGTCGCTACAACCCGGCCTTGGACACTTCCAAAGTTCCTATCAACTTATTTATATCTGGAAAAGACTGTAGTGTCATCTTGGAACATGAACTTTATTCCTGACATTCTCAGCGCTTTCTCTGGATAGGAAAAGCAGCAAAGCCAGGACATCCCTCTTCAACTTTTTCTGGCCAAACCTATTTTGATTCACAGAGCAGGTGAAACAGAAATTGTGGGGCAACATTCCCATTAAAACTTTGGTTGTTAAATAGGGAAAAAAAGAAAAAAAGAAAGAAGGAAAATTGGGATTTCCTGAATAAGGATACTGTGCTAAAATGATATACTCAACAACCTCAATCTATTTATGAGATTCATGTAGAAATAAAACTGATGACCTTTAATCTACCAGCATCAGAGAAACTCCTCCAGGGTGCTCTCATTACAAACACGTAGAACTAAAGAAATATTATGTGGGCAGGGAGAGTATCTATGGCTTTTCCACAACCCTCAGACAACTGGGATCATAATTTGCACAAGTATCAGGACACAGAAATACCGCTCATCATTTTTCCTTTGTCTGGCAAAATAGTAAGAGGAAAACCACAGAACATGTTAACTGGAGAAATGATAAATAGGCAACTTTGCCCCTTTTTTTGCACATTTAATAGAGCAATGAATCTGAATAGAGATTTTTGGGTTTGTCTTTTTTTTGAAAAAAAAAAAAACTTTAGGTGATTTTCAAATCCTTTCAATAAAACAAGGAGAGATGTTGCATTCTTAATTGTAATTTTTAATTTATTTTACTTTGATTCTAGGTGCCCAAATCATGCTATTTTTCCATCTATAGAGACATAATTGCTTTATATTCTCTACCTTGATAATTTCTTTTTATTTTATACCAGATTTCCACTATCACTGCGATGGCAGCCCATAGAATGAGAAGTATTTAACAAAACCAGGTGGATGCATGGGCACAGAATCACATTTATTTTTGCCTACTCCAGTCTTAGATTCCCAGGCAAGTGCCCAACTACAGTTCAGGACATTCTGGAACCTCAGTCAACTTCTGTCAACTCCCAGTTATGTCAAGAATCTCCGACTTTCCAGATCCCAGCCTCAGCTCTGATAGTTCAGCAAGAGTGACTCAAATGGCTGTTAAAGCTTTTTAATCACCATAACTCCTTTCCAAAATAAAATATAAAATCACCTTAAAGTCATTTCAGTGAGCAAATCCTTCAATAGTTTCTTTACAGCATTTTAGAACAAAGCCACAGAAAGGTAGATTATAATCTATCCAATCTATCCTGAAAGAATCATAGAATCCCAAAATAATTTTGATTGGAAAGGATCTTAAAGATCATCTCGTTATGGGCAGGGACACCTTCCACTATCCCAGGTTGCTCCAACCTGGCCTTGCAAACTTCCAGGGATGGGACAGCCTCAACCTCTGTGGGCCTCATAAGCCAACCAAGAGTCTTCATGTTCTTGCATGAAGGACCTCCCTGCTCAAGTTCCTTGGATGGTATTAGGTTAAAAAAAAAGGGGGAAAAATAACAATTCCTCTTCCACAGCTGTCCCACTGACCTTAGGAGGGATTTCCTGGTGCCATGAGTGGATCCCTCTGCCGTAGCTCCATCCTTGACGTGCAGCCAGCCAGGTGATCCAAATGTTGACTCTCACTACAAAATGAGCTAATCAAGTTGTCCAGCAAAATTCTTTCTCTCCTGTCATGAGAAATGCCTCACTTCGCTATTACAAACTCAAAATATTCACAGTACGGTGCTTACAACCAAAATCTGACAATTTAGCATTAAGGTTTTAGAGGTTTAATCATATATCTTAATAAAAAATCATACATTCCCTGCCTAACTGAGACAGATTCTGATTACTTGTCTGTGAGGAAACAGACTGCTTTGGAAAATTATTTGGAGGACTCTACTGTTGTACCTGTCATACACTTTTAATTAAAAATGTATTGATGCATGACTAAACTGTGCACAGTGAAAAACAGGCCTATTTTAGCTCAATTGCAATAATGTACACATAACCCAATGAAGTAAAGCCATACAATTAGAACTGCAAGGCAGCCCCAGCACAGTTACACTTTTCCAGGTCGAGCTCATAGCAGATGTGTAATATATACTGTGGAACCAATCACCACAAATCAATGTGGACTCAATCAGCACAAATGAATTTACTAATCTGCTCTAAATACCTGCGATGAAGTCATTTCACTAATCTATCGTAAATTAAATATGTGGTGAAACAAAGGCGGAATAATGATCACCATTCTTTTATGGAGTCCTTCTTGACAAAGTCTGCTAACGAAGGCGATCTACACCCAATGTTTGAATTCAAGAACTGTAATACAACCAGAAATGCATTGGCTGTGTTCTCTTACAGCAGAAATCTGAAATCAATGCATTGTTGACCAAAACCTGCCTCTTGAGGCCAACATCCTCTGCTAAAGGAATATTGAATTTAGACTGACAAGAGGTAAATGTGTTAAGAGGAAAAGTTGGAATTCACAATAAAATAGTTATTGTATGGCAAAGACCTTGCACCCATATTGCAGTGTCCTGGAGCTTATCACTAAATATCTAATTTAAATTATATTTTGGATGTTTTTATTACAAAAAAAGTCCATTAAGATAAACATACCAACATTTGTTTGCACATAGGGCTGTGAAGCCTCTTGAAAAAGTGCTGATAAAAGTGTTTTATGATGAAAGATTAATTATAACTATGAGAAATGACACTACCATTTGGATTTTGAACTGATTGATGGGTTAGTTCCTCCCTTCACCAGAGGGTTTCTGTTGAAAATAAAGGTTCATGTTCAGGTCGATGGTTGGACTCCATGAAAGGTCTTTTCCAACCTTTCTATCTGAAATTCCTGAATATTTGTCCTAAGAACTGAACAGAAACTGAGTTACTTAGACACTACAGAAACGAGAAGCCCAAAAGGAGTTGGTTTTTCTAGAGCATTGCTGTCCAGATAGATAATTCCTCTTCTGCAATTAACCATTCTACTTCTGCAATTGAGATTTTACTTTTATTTCTCCCTCCTTTCTGTCCTCTTCCAAGGCAGGATCTGCACTGACATTGCACTTGCGTCACCCACTGCGACTCTTCCAGAGACAGACAAAAATAGTTAAAAAATGCAGACAGTTTCTTGAACACTGTGGGTTGAATTTTGTCAAATCAGGCTCTTTGAATGTGAAAAAAAAAAATAAAGGTATTAAATGAAACAGTCTCTGCATCAATGTTTTCATTCTTTCTGCGTTAAGTTCATAAAGATTTTTCCCAGCAAAATGTTTTTGAGGTGAAGCCTCCAAGGGGTTGAAATCCAAATTTACACGGGGATAAACCCGGAAAGTTTTCATGCTTGGAATCAACTTTCCACCAAAATCCCAGACGGAGGGATGGAGAACGTGGAGGATGGAGCTGCTCCACACTGCTCTGCCTGTCTGAGAAAAGCCAAGTGTCTAAATCATTATATTCCTGGCCCTCCTGATGTTTGCACCAACTTCCTTGGAATTGTGGAAATCCTCTTGGCGTCCCAGCATGGGATGAGACCCCTCTCCCTTTCTCCTTACCTGGACATTGCCAGAGACACTCTGGGAAAAATTAAGAATATAAATGTGATTTATTTTAAAAGGAGAATTTTTAATGTGCTCCTCTAAAATATCATTTTATTCCCACAATATATGTCTCATAGTTTTCAGTCTCTGAAGAATTTACGTTCCTTAACTGAGGAGGAAAATACAGAAATCAAAGTTTAAATATAGAAACTCATATTGCAAAAATTCCTACTAAAAAAAATGGCCATTTTAGGAGCCCGTACAAATGCAGCCAATATTTGGTCAGAAAAGATGAGCTATAACTATTTGATAAAATGGTTCTCAAAAGGGATCCCACTCAGGGGTTCGTTCTCCAGAGCAGCCCTGGGAGTAACATCCCTCCTCGTTACAAGATCTCTGCTACAGCGAGGAACAACACGATGAATTTTAGATGTAAATCTGAATTTCATGACCTTTCAAGTCACATTCTTAAACCTCATTTGAGCAGCATTTTCTCTTTATGAACTGAAGACGGAGAACTGACATAATATTTTTTCCTCCCCTCAGTTTTTGGGGCCTCCTCAGGTGTAAATTAGGCCTTGAGAGTGTCATCCTTATTTACTTTATGTTCTACAAAGTTAGCAATCATTCAATTCTATTTTTTGGTGCATTACATGAGGCTGTTTCTGCCTGATAGGTAATTCTTGCACTTGAATAGAAGAGACAGGACAATTGTCAAACCACTGAAATACAAATGAACACTAAAAAAGATCTTTGAAACAACTGTGCTCGCTTGATTTTAAATATGTGCTGCATTTTTAAATAGAAAAATAAATTTTCCACATAAAAATATGGAAATAAAAAAAATAAAATTACAGCATGAATGAAGAAGGACAAATAATATTAAAAATAAATGCTTGGTTTGAATTTCAGTAAAATCTAATGCAAGACAAAAAATGTAAAGTCTATTATAATTTTTAAATTTACGGTCACAGAATCTTTGTTTGATAACTGATTCCTTTCAAAAGTTTTTCATAAAATAACTGTATAGAGCTCTCCATAAAAAACCCTCACAAATATCTGTGGGTCATCCTAAAACTACAACACAAAAAGGACCTAAAAAGTGACAAACTGATGACGTGCTATATTCTAATATATCTCACACTGTAAAAATAATAATAACACTAATAGTAACAAAAAATGATCATCTCCAGAGCGCACAAAGCGGGATTTCAGGTTGAGAAGCCCAAATATATCTGGCTTTGCAAGGAAGACAGTGACAAAAAGCTCATGTGTCAGGTTTTAAATGCACAGACTGTTGTAAGGATGGCAGAGGATCCCCACTCCTGCTCCCAAATCCCTTGGGCACTTGGAAAACCTTACCTTTGCTAGAGGTAAAAAAATAGAAAAAACTATTTTAAACTGTGCCTGCCTTTCAAGACTTCCATTACAAATCACTCCTTAGTTAGGAAAATTAAGAATTATTTTTTTTTTTTTTTAGGATAAACATACACATTACACAGAGCACACTACTGATCTTGAAAAGTAGGGATCAAAGCAGGGCTTGAAGACTATAGGGTGTTGTTTTTTACCTCTATTTCTGAAAGTAACTTACTTTCAAGTCCCTGAAAGGGGGTAACATCCATCACACTATATTTCATTAGTTTTTAAGGCAGCCTTAAATAACCAGGTCTAAAAACAGATCTTGGTTGATATGGCAAGTATCTAAAAAGGATAACTCTGAAAATATCCTCTGCTGGGTTCAGCTTGGATTTTGCCCAAATAAATTTAATCAACTCTCATTATGATTGAGAAAAAAAACCCAAACTCAGGAAAGCAAAGTGTGGTTCCGTTTAATCCATACAGACATGTCTACCCAAATCCCTTTGTTAAAATATTTCTATAATTCACACAGGTTAACTCATCCTGTAATTATGAGAGCTCCTGTGAAAATGGGGTGAGTTTTTAGTATTCTTCAAGTGTATTCTTGCACTTCTATAGGCCTTGAGCAGGAAAAAATATTAAAAAAGTAAATATATATATGCATATGTAAATATATATAAAATAAACATGCAGCTTTCTAAGGTAAGCAAGCTGATTTCTGTCTTGAAGTTGTGTAGTTGTGAGGTTATTTAGGAGAAATAAGTACCTGCTGGATAAAGCCACACAATAAACAATAGTTACTGGGCAGGTAGAGCTCCACAAAGGGCATTTCATCCCTTCCCTGTCCCTCAAATATCCTCGGTACCTTGGTAAAATTGCTACCACCAAGTGTTAAATTCTGTCTTTTTACAGGCCTACCACATCTGAGAGGTGAGAAATAAAAAAAAAAAGTCCTTGAAAATAAATATTTTTCCTTTAAATGTCAATAAATTGGAGGGGTTTTAGCCTGCTTCATCTTGCCAGTTCTGTATGAAAATTGAAAATTCAACTTGGTAACAGAAACATTGATAGAAATGAGGAGAAATAGAGATTTTGTGCACTTTAGAGCTGTTACACACCTCACAGCCCATGCTGGGTTCCACACACATTCCTGCTTCCCGGTTTTCTCCTTCCCAACTCGTGTTAACTCCCCGTGGCAAAGTCCCACAGCCCCAAACTCTTCAGCTGCCCGAGTCAGGCTTTGAACTAAGAACTGAGGTGGAGTTTTAAAAAGCATAAAATTGACATCACCCCGTTTCTGAGCTTTCCCGTTTATTTACAACGAGTTGAGGAGGATTTAAAGTTTTTCAAGGAGATTTTGAAGGGAAGGACCTTGATTTTTTGGGGGGCCCCCTCAACAAAACCTCTACCATTAAGACTTTTGAGGATGAGATCTATTTATGTAGCTTCACAGAATCACAGAATCACAGAATGTTATGAGTTGGAAGGGACCCACAAGGATCATCTAGTCCAACTCACCATCTAACACCCGTAAGGAGACCGAGAGCACATCGCAGAGCATAACACCAAACTGGATCCCTCACAGTCTAGCAGGCCACTCCGAGCCGGAAGGGGCCCAACGTCATCCAGCCCTACACCGCCCTGCTAGACCATGTCACTAAGCTCCTCGTCCAGTCTTCTCTTAAACACCTCCAGGGATGGCTTCTTCATACATTACTCCATTTATCACACAGTTTGTAATAAAGTGAGGCTGAGCTTCCAGCACGAGTCCTTCTGTCCCCTCCTGTGTTCTCCTAATTTTTCACCCTCTCATCATTTCAGATATTGTCCAAACTCACCTCAGCAGAGGCTGGGTGGGATTAGATTTGCTACCAAAGCCCACCTGGTACCTACAGGGTCTTTATAAAACTTGATATCACATTTCATACCATGTCAGGTCTGATTTAGCATGATGGCCACAACATCTAATTTTCTCCTTAGAAAATACACCGGTCACTAATTAGCACATTATTACACCATTGTTCACTTTAAATATCCCCTGCTTTTTCTCTTACCACTAATTTTCCTCTTTTCTCACTAATTTTTGATTTTTTTTTCATCCATCCTTTCCTTAGTTCACACTGAACTAGAGAACAAATATCCTGAAAACCCACCAGCTGTAATTTTCTGGCTGTGTTTTGGATATTTGTTCTTGGAAGGAGACAGAGAAGGAGCAATAGTGCAACAGGTCGTTAAGAGCAGAGCAAACACCACAGACAAGTGAAGAGCAGCTACCCCTAGGTTAGGCAGGAGTTATGGATCATGTGGAGATTTAAAGCAGCTCCAAGGGTGGTAAATAAACCAGGAGAGGTAAATGACAGGGCTCCTTTTAACATATCTCACTATTTATTATTTGCCTTTGGTAATTAATCTTGTATTGTAGTTTTCTGGTAAGATTTTTGACTTCTGCTACTAAAATTTTAAATTTCTTTCTAATAGTAATGCAGCACATTTATAATAAAGAATTCATATGATTCATGTTTACATATGGTTCATCAGGCAGTTTAACTGAACTTAAATTAACCATCATGATAATGACATTTCTCTTCAATCACAAGAACCGAGTCTATATTTTCATTTCAAAACTCAGGTGCTTGATATTACCTGAGAATAATTACACGTTGAAGGTCACAGAGCAGCTGATGCAATTTGCATCCATGATCAGGGAATGAATATCCCGTAATCAGATATCCCAGGACAGATAACCTTCTTCATAACACATACCACCATCCCTATTTTGATTCATTTTAATATGTCATCGTTCAGGTGATTTAATTCTGCAGCATGCAAGGAAGGGAATATTGCTACTGAAAGGTGGAACAAAAGTTTCTCATTAGAGAACACAGAACTGAAATGGAAAATTAAAATTACATGGGCTCTTCTACATGAAACACACATGGAAAATGGTGTGTTCAAATGATCCCATTAAATAATTTTATATCACCGTGACACAAAAAAATTATCAAGGCATTTGCTCCTCCCGTAGAAAACATAACACCTCAACTACTTCACAGGAAAAGATATTGCTGGCATTACAACATTAACTGCATTTTAAGGGCTTATCATTGTGCAGGTTATAAAAGAAGGTTTCCTGAAATTATATAAATGAAGAAAGTTCTACACTCAGATGGATGTTTGGAATCCAGCATTACACAACTCCGGGGGCCTCTCTCTGCAGATGCTCCAGCAAAGCAAATCACGGGTTTGCAATAAAATTATGGCTATTCATTACTCCCATCATCTGAAGTGCAGCTGCAATGGCAAATATTAGCGGTGCATCAGAGAGCTGCGAGTCCTGAGAGGGGCTGGGTTGGCATTTTCAGCCCCACTCAAGGAGCAGGGATGGATTTAACTTTCCTCCCTCCCTAGGAATGCTCTGAGGATGTGAAATTCTTCTTAAACTCATGTCTCTGTGTGATCAGGACGGATTAAATCTGTTAATGTCTTCCCACAAAACTAGATTTTGGGAACAAAAAAGACAAATAGACCTTGAAGAAACTCACAGAGGAAAAATGTCTAAGCACATGCAGAACACTGAGATGCAACTGTCTTAAAATTGAGCGATGTAAATAAATATTAGGTGGTTGACCTTTATAGCTGGCAAATATTCTTTCCTAATTTTAAAATACACAGGCTCATGACCCTTTCCAGGCTGAGCCCTCCACAAAATGTTAGTTTTAAGAGTAATATAGTTTTTAATGGCTCGGTCCTGACCTACAACCCCATGAAAACAGGGGTTTACGATGGCCTTGAGCTCCAGCAATGGGAATGGCACCGCTTTGGTTTTATTTGGGAAGGATTAAAAAAAATTCCTCAATGATGTAACAGACCTTCCCATCAAATTCCTGTCCTGCTTCACAGAACTGCACAGGCATTGGTTTTTATATTCTAGTGAATTTGTTGCCAAAAGGCAGTTTTGATAACTTCAAAATCTTCGTATTACATTGAGTATTTTTTTCTTTAGGAGAGAAAGGAAAAAAACAAATCCATCATAACACAAACTCATCAAAATTCACACTATTTGACCCTGTAAGTATAAGCAAAAAGGCATAACATCAAAATAACCCCCAACAATTCCAGCCAGTTATCCTTTTTATCTCTCATACTACCAAACTTAAAGGTATTTATGTAGTTCTTACCACAAAAGAAAGAATAACACATTGATGCTTGTTAAGTCAGGAAACATGAATGGGAAATAAAATATTAAATTAAATTATCTTGCTTCAAATTCCCCTTTCCAAATGAAAACACTCACGAAAGTTTTCTAAGGCTTGGGTGACAAAGAGCAACCCCCGGCAGAGAATTCCGAGTGTAGTTGCTGTTGCTTGGGTGAAAAAGAGCAACCCCCAGCAGAGAATTCCGAGTGTAGCTGCTGGAAATGGGAAGAGAAAGGATTATCTCCATGTTCAGACTGTTGGATTTGCATTGGAGATTTGGAGGAAGGGTCAGTTTGAAAGAAGTGACACGTCCCTCATTCCTTCAGTCCCTTGGTCCGCACTGTGATCTGTGTGATGCTCTGCTCCTCATTTTTAAACCATTATTTTAGAACTCAATTTTTTAGTACAAACTATACAAAGTACCTCTTCACACAAAGAATTATCACCACCTCATTTTTCCTACAAATGACTTGACCTCAGTTCTTCGAAGTGATCTTCAGACCAAGCTTTTTATGGTATTTCTATGCAACATAATTTCAGAGATAAGATGAGAAAGGTAAGTCCTGACCTGCTCTGAAGATGTTTGCCTTATCCACACCTGTTCCTCAAGTGCTGTGCAGCTCAGGGGAGGAAAAAAAAAAATATAAAATTATCTACAATTTGATCCAACACTTTTTCCAGACTCACCATCAATAAAGCAGCAATAGATTCACCCAATCCAATTTCACCACTAAGGTATTTAAGGAACATTAATCAATAGCACGATATCAGTTTTAATACTTTATTGACTGGCTGGATCCTAAACACAGATGAGCGTAAATTCAAACAGAGATGTTGTTTCAAGACAGCCATGATGATCTAAGCACAGCCCAGGAATGATTTAGAGCGGGAAACAAGCGTCAAATAAATAAGATGATCATCAGAGGTTGTGTGAAGACTAAAATTACATCCAAAACATGAGCTGTTGTTACACAAAGTCTTTACCTCACACCTCATGTGGTTGTCCTGGTTACTCCCTGATACAACTGAGCACGGGGCACCTTTTTACCTGTTTTTACCATTATCTGTTTGTGTCAATATTCATGGCAGTTCTTTGCAAACTGCATCCCTTCAACCTGGGCTGTTTTCTATCTCATGTGGCAACTGAACCTGTGCAGAGGTCACTAAGCAGCAACTGTGTTAAACAGCCTTTAGCATCATTTCAGCATAATCTTCTAATTGCTTTTCTCTCCTTAGGTACGGAAAAACCACTTCCCTTAAAAGAGAACGAGAGAAACTTTCTTCTGTTTCTTTAATGACTTTTATTGCTACTTTTGTTTTGCTTCTACTTTAGGTCCCACACTTCCCCATCTCTGGCATTTTAAAGCACTAATTTATGTCATAGGTTGAACCACAAAATAATGGCATTTTCTAGTTGATCGTCCTCAGCTTTCTGGGCGTGTTCCTCGGAGGCAAAAAGAAGGAAAATTTTTATTAACACATGTTTCTACATAATTGACCATTTGGGAAGTAGGAAGGAGAAAATGGCTGTGATTTACATAGTTTAAGAAATGTCTTAGAGCACCTCACCCATTCTGGAGCTCCCACTGTGACAGATGAGCAAATGCCCATGGGAGATGACAGCATGGTATTTATGGTATTTCCTTCTGAGACAATTAAGTAACATATGCCAAGACCATGGGGATTATCTCTGAGCTACACAGTATGTAACTCTATCTGAAGGGAAATATAATATTTTATAAATTTGACAAACCATAGGGAAAGGGGGGGGAAAAATTTGATTCATTGACTTCAATAATAATGCAGTAACTTTTCTCTGACTTAATCAGACATTTCTTGATTTTTTTTTATAAGAATATAGTGACAAGCTGCATCCCACACACCACCTCGGAGCTGCTGGGAGGGCCAGGGAAAATCTCATGCTCACACAAAATCCACGCTGCTGTCCGAGGATTAAAGGATTTGACAGCCCACTTGCTCAAGAACAGCCCTGAGTTTACACCTAAGAATTTTACACTTAAGATTTTATACTGATTTTGTAGTAAAAAATAATGCAAACATTAAAATCCATACATTTTACCTCATTGATGGCCTTTGATATCATCCCCAAAATGAGAGGTGTTATTCTGTGCTTGGAAAACCTCATGGTCCTGGATCTTCCCTCATTTTCACCTTGTGCAGCCATTTATTCTTTTGCCAAGTAGATGCAAAATTAATATTCAAAACTATAACAACACTAATGGTTCTCTATGATTTTATATTAGCAAAGCATAATTTATTTATGAACACACTGATATCCTCAGGCATTCCACTATTCTGAATATTGTGCCAAAATTCTGCATCCATGGACCAGTAGGATATAGGTTATGATACCATAATATAATTATTTTTATATTTATCAGCCACAGTGCCACCATTCCAATAACTCATTTTCGGGGTTATTTTAATTTTCTTATAACACCAATGGTGTTTTCTTGTCCTGCAGTAAAAAGAATTAATTCACAGGAAGGCTTAAGGAACATCGTTCTGTGAAAATTTGGTTTACAAAGCAGTCAAAAAACACATTTGCTCTCCATATTCCAAAAGGAATCAGATATTTGGTGAATGAATCCAAGTGGAATCAGATACATGTCATGGCACTTTAGATGTCACATGAGCCACCCCAGGAACTCCCATGAGTAAATCTGAAATTTCTCCTGCTTAAATAAGAGAAACAAGAGACATCTGAGCTACCAAAAAGACCAGGCTGAATAAAACCTCTTCACAGATACCAAAAATGCAAAATCTTTCATTTTTATACAATTTTTAATGAGTTTATATTTTAAAAATCCAGATTATTTTTTTTAAAGTTGGCGTGTGGGAGACCTGGGTTCGATTCCCGCCAGGGAGGCAGTGTTAAGAGTTGGACTCGATGATCCTTGTGGGTCCCTTCCAACTCAGAATATTCTGTGAAATACCTTCCAGAACTGAACTGTAGAGTATCAGTCACCATTACACCAAGGGCTGTTCCGCAGCCTCTCTTGCACAGGATAACGGTTCATGGTTCTAAAAAAATACTATTTTTCCAAAACTTATAGTCAAGCCTTTTTTCTTGTGTGTTCAAAAGTTGAAAACCTTTTACCTAAAAAAAATGTGATTTGCCAGCAGGGTCTTTTTTATAATTTCATCCCAATTTTTTGTTCCAATTCACAAACCTGTGCCAAATTCTGAACTTATTATCTATTATATATTTATAATCCAATAGATTTCTATTAGTATGGAAATACAGATCTTGGTTTTTACTTCAGGAATTATCTAATGGAGAGTGAAAAAAAAACCCCAACCTAACGAGACAAAAAGAAACACAAATCTTAGCAGACATATTGTTTAATTCCTCAATTAATCATAAAACTCAGGTCAAAAACATAATAAAGATATTAATTATAAAATACCCAAGATGTCAAGGCAACTTTTTTTCTTTCAACACTCCTGGGTTGAAAGCTTGAGTTCCCCTACAGGAAACATCATGGGATAAGAAAATAATGCTCCAGAGAGGACATTACCCAAAGTTATGGATGGACCACTTGGGCAACTAATAGGTCCTTAATGGCTTTCAGAAGCCCATAATCTCTGGTAATACCATCTCCAGAGGGTCTCCGTGATGGATTATGTAATAATTGCAGTGTTTCCAAAGATAGTTTGTGTTACACTGATTACAGCAACTTTTTTTTTTTTTTTTTTTGTGAGATTATAGTGGAATTCTTAGAGTTTGTTCCATTGACCCCGAGAATTTTTACACCCGTTCGTGTTTCTTATTCTGACGTGAACTTTATTTCAAAATGCCGATTTGGGGAGAAGGGAAATACTTATTTTGAAAAGAAGTCTGGTCCTTTGATTTCTCTTCATGAGATGATTTTAAAACTGAGGATGGTGACAAGAAACCAAAGGACACTGAAAGAAGCTGTGGGTTCAACCATGAGTGCACCTTTCATTGCTGTCCCTGAATTAAGGGTATACATCACAGGTTCACAGATTACTCTGAGTTGGAAGGGACCCACAAGATCATCGAGTCCGACCCCCAAGCAAACACCCACCCAGGGATCAGCCCCACAACCCTGGAGCCACGGGCACCACGCTCCATCCATCCAACCTCCCACCATCCAGACCATGGCACTCATCCAGTCTGACCTTAAACACCTCCAGGGATGGCAACTCCACCACATCCTTGCATTCTCTTTTACCCTTACAAACATCCCAAATGGTTGGCCTTGGCTACTGGGTTCTTTTTAACCAAGTTAAATAAATTGTAGTGAGATACCCTTGATTCACCAGCAACTCAATCTAGTTTTAGATACATTTTAGATCATTTTCTATATACAAGTCTTTGATATGATATCTAGACAATATAAACCTAATATTCAAAATACCTCATCCTGTTGAATAGGTTCAGTGGGTTTTACTGCCATCCCTGACCCACGAACTCCTTTTTGAACATCAACAGGGTGCAAACTGATCCATGGCTAAAGCTGGGTCTGAAATTAGAGATACACCACGAAGGGATAAATACACATGAACTCATTTGGCTGCTGCAGGCACAAGGGTCTGTTGGAATATTTGAACATCCAAAAAAAGAAGGTTCAGACACCAGAACAACATCTCGCATGACTTGGGAAGGTGCAGTGTCTGGGGTTAGTCCCACTGTCCTAAAAGCTCCAAGATCATACGACACAGGAAAGGATTAACTCTCCACTCAAACCCCATCCTGAGCAGTGATCACAGAATCACAGAATATTATGAGTTGGAAGGGACCCACAAGGATCATCTAGTCCAACTCACCACCTAACACCCGTACAGAGTCCGAGAGCACATCCCAGAGCGTAACACCACCTAGATCCCTCACAGTCTAGCAGGTGATGTCACAATAAAGCAGAGAATTTTATGCTTAAATCATTTTTTCTCCTTTTTACCAAGAACAAGAAATATGAATTGAGTACTACTGTTAAAAAAAAAAAATATTCCACGTTGCTATTACGGGGGGAATTTAGGCTGAGTGCAATTACATCAATATTATTGTAATTAATGATTACATCATGCTTTAAAAAAGGAGCCCAGAAAAGGTTGGTATTAACATGCAAGACACGGCAGAGTGATATCAATACTCATTTTACTGTTCAGATTTTTTTTAAAAAGCTAATAGCTGTCAAAAATACCCATTATAGGCTAGTCTATAATTTGTAGAAGTCAAGTAATACATTTTTTCTGAAGGTATAATGGATGCTCCATGGAGCAATTATTTTAGAAAGACAACTTCATCTCAGCTGTCTCATGCCAGCAGAACTATTTAAGAGCCAGAAATGCATAATTCAACATGGAAGAGCTGTCAGATTTGAGAATACCTTTAAATTATAAAAACTTAGCACCACTAGTCAGTTATAATTATAATGGAAATGTAGTTTTCTGTCGTTTTATCACAGCAAACATCTCTTAAGAAGCAATTTCACGTGTTAAAATATTTTGGCAAAGTGACTTCTGATTCTAAAGGGATACAGATTATCTGGGTTTCTACCTGAATATTTTCCCCTCACAAATTGAATGTAACAGCTTACATCCTCCAAGATGGGAAGAGCAAGAGTATTATTAAAATCCCACTGGAAATTGTTACTATGAAGCAATGAGCAGCATAACTCACTGGGACAGGTCAAGTTATGCACAAAAAATATTGGTTTATTACCAAATATGACAAGACAGTTTTTTCAGCAGGCAGTCAATTATTTTATACAGTACACGGCCAAAACAGAGAAGAAGGTTCTTCTTTTGACTTTGGCTTCTTTTAGTGACTAGAAAAGCAAATTATAGATCATTGAGGAAGTCACTGGGATGGTTTTAGTATCAACGAAGTGGACCAAAAGTGCTCTTGGAAAATTAAAGTGCTATTTAAATACTTTTAATTTATTTTTTTTTTGCCCATGTTATTACAATGCCAATTCTTTTCCCTTCAGGCATTACCAGAAAAATCCCCTGTGGCTTCACTCAGAAACAAGACCATTGGTTTATTACAAGGTTATATCAGCTGGCCCAGGTGTGGTTTTTGTCATTTCCCTACAGGAACTTAATCCAACCACATACAAGGGAAATTCCAGGTACCAGGACTCAAGTCCATTTTCCTTTCTCACTTTGTTTGCTGAGACCTAAAGCAGCTCCCAGTCCCCTCCTCTATGAGGAGATTATGAAATCTGGAGCATTTGCTGGGAGTTTTTTGGGAATTCTCAAGTATTTCATAAACCAGACTCTGCTCCAGCCAAAAGAAAGGAAATCACAATGTTCCCAAATACTTTTTTCTTCAATGAGGTCTTAATGTCATGGAACTGTCTTTTGGAAACTGTTCACAAAGACCTTCACGTGGCCATTTTTCAGACTAATCATCTTTCTTGGATCTTGTTGCTGATGCCCATCACACTTCCCAGATTTCTCCTGGTTTTCCTGCTCATCCCACACTTGGAATGGGCAGAAGAGCATTTCCCCCCATGGGTGACTAGTTGGGGTCAGTCGGTTTTATTTCTAGATTCATATATTTGCTAGTTCATGCTTTACATCTCTGTGTGTATGTTTGATTTTAAACACAATCACCTAAGATCTTCACAATAAATTTTAAAAATCTTTGGAAATGGTGGTAGAAAACAATAGTTTATCATTAAATATAACAATCTTGAGAGTGTTTCAAGGTTTTAAATCAAGCTTTTTAATTATTCTGGCAGTGGGAACACAGGAGGGCAGGAATGATGATCCTCCTGTTTTGCTTTTTACCCCTTCCTTCCTCCCACAGCATAAAATGAGATTATATCCAAGAGATGGAAAGTTATCTTATGGTTTTGTCCCTAAAGAGAGAATGAACGTATTAACAAAGTGGAAATGGAATTCAGAAAATATCAATTTCTTGTTTCTATGGACGCAACATGATGTAGTATTGCATAACATAATACAAATTAAGGAATTAAATGGGTTTCATTTCATCTGATTTCCTGGCAGGCCTTAATGTGTAAAGTATTTACTAAAGAGGCAATTGGCATGCATGCAGCATGCAGAATTATAATTTATTAACACATCTTCAGTAGTGGCACACATTATCATCCACAGTCTCACCTGGAAATTTCTGGGTTAAATCAGGTTCTATCCCAACAGCATATTAAGTCTCAAAATAGACAAGAGTGTATCCAACCAGTGAATTTCCAACATACTGCAACATTTACCTTTATTCTGCATGTTTTTCATGTCCTACACAGCTGCAATTGCTTAACTGGAGCTTTAAAATTAAGGCTATAAATACAAATTTGGGGTTTGCAGGACATCGCACCGTAGACTTTCAATGAGTCAACAAAATTGGAACTTTGCTGCTCTACAGCAAACCACACACAGGCAATTTGCTAATAATGAATAATAAATATATTTTAATAGCTCCTTTGTTTGTTGTGCCACATATTTGATTTAATTGTAGCGTGGGACTCCCTCATCCCTCTGCGGACACAGCCAGCAAAGGTTAAGGAAGGGGCTGCCATTGTTCCAGTGAAACTCCAAAGATTTCCTTGTAACTGGGATTTTCATTTCACTTTTAAGCCCACGCTAAAAGAGTAATAAAGCAAAGCTGATGTAACTACTAAATTTTCCATTACACAATTAAAATTAGCAGTGCTGGGACTCCACATTTTTGCATTACAACACAGAAAATGCTAATATTGTATGATTTGATGGAAAGACTTCTTAGCTTTTAACAGGCAAAGACACATTCCTACACCTGAACAAGAAGAGAGTTAAGGAGTTTCCAAAGACATTTTTCAAACCCCAGATACACTGATCCTATTGATTCCAGTGGGATTTGAAGACCTCTATAAAATCACTATATTTTGGGGGTCCAGACTTATCTCTACACCAAGGCCTATAGCAATCAGGTAATCCATGTGATTCTCCCCAACATCCAATTCTGCATTGCAGTCACTGGGGAAAGGGGTTGTGCACAGCATGCAAAAAACCTGATACTTTAGCACATTTTTACTGCAAGAGATGCTCCGAATATCGCATTAATAGGAGGCCGATTTTTTTTTCCTCCTTCCTTTTGCTCCAGAGTGAACATAAAGCAACTCAAGGACATATTGCCTCCCGCCTTCCTTTGACACCAAGTGTATTTACAGTATGGCCTGCAAGTTTTTTCCTCCAGTTTCTCAGTCCAACACTCTTGGATTCGGTTAATGGAGACATTCTTGCACTTACGTCAAGTTATGCTGCATATAAATGGGGATAAAAGGATTACCAGGTTATAAATCAATTGAGAGATTCAGGGATATAAATCTCAGGGACACTGGGCTTCAGCCTTAATGGAAATGCAGAATTCCATTGGCTAATCACAATTTAGATTGTTATCAGATACGGGGCTGAGTTTTCCACAGGGTGTCCTAAAAAAAACCCCTCCCTGGCACCCAGGAGAGGTAGGAAAAGCAGAGGTAGGAGTCATTGTCATTTTTTAGGTGTTTAATGTAAAAAAAAGGAGGACAGTGTAGCTAAATTAGTCTCTTGGAAAAATAGACTTACTTATCTCTAAGAAAAGTAAGCACAAAGTACAGAAAATTATACATGTGGAGTAAAGCAGCACTCATGTGATGAAGTTATGACAAGGTTTTGAGTCCCTTAAGGAATTTCAACTTTGCAGAAATAACAATTTTAATATTTAATATAATCGTAATGATATAATATCAAAATTAGAATAAAAACAAATAAAATCTAAGTAATACAGTCATATATTCATATAAATAAGTATCATTACCATATTTATAATACCATGCTTTATAATAATTAAAATAGTCCATATTTTACACAAAGATATCGTTTCCTTCCATTTTGAAGAAACAGTCGAAAGTGCAGGGAAGGCTCCAACATGCAGAAAATAAAACTGAATCAAGTCCTGATAACATTTTTATTGTTTTGGAAAAGGGAAGAAGAATTGGGTGAAAAGGCAGAAATCTCAAGGTTGGCGCTAAGGAATGTGGGAAGAGGGAGGAACAGCTGGGAAGAGATTTTCTCTTCAGCACCACTGGGAAGGGGGAAGAATTTCGTGGGAACACAAAAGCTCAGCTTTCCTCAAGGGTCTGATAGCTCTGAGATTTGACTGAGAACATTTCTGCTGAGTACTGGAAGAAATTCAAGCCAAGGAGACACGATGGGAACGGGAATGTTCAGCTGGATAAGAACAATGTAAAGGACAGTTCATACCCAAAGGATCCTCTGCAAGTTAAAAAATACAATGTGTAATTCTTAGAGCAAACCAAACGAGCTGAAAACAACGCAACTCTTGCACTGATTAGTTGAGGGCTTTTGCAGGTCATGATATATTTTAAACTTATCTAGAGTCCAAAATTATCATTCAAATGACCTAATGTTTAACTGAGCGTTGTCCTATCTTCTAGACACAGGGAGGGGTGAAAAACCTATTTTAAAAGCTTTGTTCCATAAGAAAAATGTCAAATTAGAAATCCCTTGACTGTTGCATTAAGTACAAAACATATCAACAGAGAACCTCTTGTAATCCCCCAGAAACACTCGCTGGACATCAGGATATTCTACTGAAAATAACGAGAATGCACTGGGAAGACGCGACACCAAACAACGGGAGTGGGGAGGGTGGCAGGGAAAATATTCAAATCATGTTTTCCTTTTGTCATTGCCAATTCTACATTCAGGTTCCATGTCAATGTTTCATTTAGCAGCCCAGGAGGTGCTGCAGAATCACGGCAACATCGCCCTGATGTCACACGAGATGTGGGCAAAGAGCCACGTTGGGAGGAAAAATTGATGCCTACCAAGAAATGCCTACGATGTTTTTTGCTGGGGTTTGTTGGGTTTTGTTTTTGTTTTTTTTAACAGATGATTAATTTTAAGCCAAACCAAAGAAACACCACAGTGGAATGAGTGGAGGTCATTCCAACTGTTACTTCATTGTGTACTTTGGCTCAAAGCCAGAGACAGAAGGGGAGACCCTGTAATAAAATAAATTTTACCACTTTTTGGGTTGTTTTTAAACAGTAAAGATTTAAAAGCACTTTGGCATTTTCTGACAAGGTTGGGGGTGTTTTGAAATTACCAGCATTTCCCTTTTTTTAGGCAGACACCATACTTCAATATCTTAATTTAAATGGTCAATCATTATCTAAAATACCCCCAATGACCTTCCAAAGCTTCAAAACTCATTATTTGTTTCATAAAAATGTAACTCTGAATGCTCCAGTTGTTATTTGGAAATTGCTCTTGCACTCAGCCCTCTTCACTTACTTGGGGCCACTTACTGAAGTAAATTGGTTATTGGTGATAATGCAGGAAGAATCTGCCTGGAATTGCTGCAAAATTTCATAATAACTACAGAATTTCAGAATAATGTGGTTTACAGTGTGGTCCAAACCTGATTACTTGGAGAGAGGAGAATGAAGAATGAAAGCAGATACAATAGAAGATGGAGTTTTTTAGATTTTACTTCTATAATTATTTAATTAGGGGGGACACAAATCCAGATAGATCATCTGAAAAGATGAAGTTGAGAAGAAAGTCTCTAACTAGCTTGATATATATTTGCAAGGACACAGAATTTTGAAAAAATATTCATTTTTGTCCATATTTTACTCTTGTGGAATATTGGGGTTTGTGTTTCTGAATTCAAAGTGATGACTGAAAATAAAATTTAAAATGTGTAGTTATTCTTGTGTTAAATTAATTTGGTAAAAATTAGGAGAAAAACAAAAAACACTCCAACTTCCAAAACTAACACTTGAAATAATAAAAGAAATACTGTTATTATTTAAGCACATTTTTAATATAAGTAAAAAGAGCTACTACCTCTAAAAAAAAAAATTAAAACTGAACTCCAGCAGATGGAAAATTGTCAGGATAAGGATTTAAACCTGGCTCTGAACTCTGAGCATCCTCACCAAGGTTCGTCACTCAGCCCAAGTCCTCGACATGAGAAGGAAAGAATCTTCTTGATTTTTCAGTTTGAATGTTTGAAATTTCAACACTGGAGGCAAGAAAAAAGTAAGCCAAAAAAACAGTAAAAAGAACAGAAAAGAACCACAAGCTGCACCAGAAAATCAGTGTTTTGATGTGGAATCATCAAGGTGAACACAAAATCATCCAGGCCTATTATTCCAAAGAGGGATCATTTAAAGCCAAAACTGAATCCCAAACATGTACCTGTGGAATTAATACTTCACTCCTTTTAATCTTTTTCATACATCTTTAATCTTAACATAACCTGATTCTCCATAGAAAATGTTCTGTAAATTTACTTGATTTCTGCCCACTGAGCACATAAAAAACACACCAAAATTCAGCACAGCCACTTCAAATTGCATCCACTGAAAGAAATAGTTCCATTAATCTTCCTTTTCTCTTTATGTTCTTTTTTAACGGGAAATATTAATATCCATATGTTTATGTACATATGTATAAAGTAGTAGAAAAGTAGAGAAGGGCAAATGAATTTTTGTTACAAGTTTTACATAGTTACATACACATGTATTCATAAATATAAGTATAAATAAAAATGTATAAAGTACATACAGGTTTATGTATTTATACAGCTGTGTGCTTCTGTGTTCATGTATTTGAACATATATATATTTATATTTTAATATGTATATATGTCCCTCTGAGCTCCTTTATTCACCACCAACTGCTCTCCTTTATTCAGTCCAAGTTTCCAAGTGTCTGCTCATTTATTTCAGGATAAAAGGAGCAGTTTGAGCTCCTGACCACTATTCTCTAACAAATAATTCTTTGTGGCTGTAATTAAGATGGCTCTGAAAGACTGCTGGGATGTCTTAGTGGTCTGGAGAGCACTCCCCCCCCTCCCCTGAAACAAAATCCTTTATCACATTTTTGAATTAATTATAAAAGTTAAAAATTAAATCTTTCTTGTGTCCCCCATAATAATCCTCCCAGATCAGTTTTTGTCCATATTAATGGAGAACACATCCCTAGTAAGATTTAATTTCAAACTTTTATAATTATGGTTCAAATTAAATCTTACTGTGGCTGTATTACACATTAACATGAATGAAAGCCAGCCTAGGAGGATTATCAATGGTGCTCCAGCACGATTTATTTTTAACTTTTGCAATTAATTAAAATCTTTGGATAAAGATCTTGTTTAGGAGTGGGGCAGGCCCAGTCAGGACGAAGGCCAGGAAGTGTTTCCATCCTTGTGCAGGGTATTGATGCTGGAAAGGAAAAGACTGGGAGCTCAGGGAGGTGATCCAATCAATCATTCCTCCCTGGTGGAGCAACACTTGGTGCTGAGCTCCCTCTGCTCTGCAGAAAATAGCAAAAATATACTAAAAAAAACAGTTGATTTCTTAAAAAACACTTAGCAATGCCCCATTCGAGCACTGATACAACCCTGCACCATCTTGGAATCCCATTGGAGATGCACAGTGGGATTTTATTAACAATTCCCAGATTTTAATCCCCTTTGGGAGTCTTTGGATTATCCGGCCTCACCTCCCAGGTCAGCCAGGTCCCAAACTTTTCCATGTGAAACCCCAATGAAGAGGGAATTTTACTTTATTTCCCTGCATGAGAGGTGTCCCATGAGGAGCACACACCTTTCCAGAGGGGGCCAGGGAAAGAACCCCAAAGGATAATACAGGATTTTCCCTTTGGGACCAAACCATGAAGCTCTGGCTCAGATGAACAATATTTCCATGCTTTGGGAAATCTCACCAGCTGCTTTAGCTGAGTAATGTCAGTAGCTGGATAGACACAGGATGGACCTTGGAAAACACCACAGACAAATATCACCAATTACTCCTAATTTCAGCTGTGGGTATCATCCTATTTAAGTTCTCCACTTGTCTTCTCTAGAAAAAGAATATTTTTAAGAGCGAAATTACTTTTCCTTGACTATTTTGATGTTTTTTCCCCGTAAGAAATGAACTTTGGCAGCAACATTTCATAGCAGAAGGTGTCCCTCACATTCTGTTTGAGGCACCAGCCAGGTAAACCATGGATGAATCTCCCAGGGCTCCTCGTTTAACTGTGCACTAAAGGTCTCACAAAAAACCCTGTTCTGCCTCGGATAAACTCCAACATCTACATGGACCATGGATTGATTGGGAATGGGGGAGTTCCTTAGATTCCACAGGATGGAAAAGATACTGAAGGTCATCAAGTCTAATCATAAACCCAACACTGCCAAATTCAATCTCCAAAAGCCATGTGTTCTTCTGACATCAGCTGAAGATGAGAACAACTTAAAACAATAAAGCAGAATAATGTTGTTTATTGGGGGTTTTTTTACCCCTTCAGAGAAGTTTCTTTGGTCCATGGCTTTACTCTTCCAGGATCAAACATTCTGCCCTGCTGAAAAGTTATGTTAAGCCATAAATCATTCAAATTCCCTCTGACAAGCCAACACAATAAAGGCTCTGCAGCACCTGGCTTTTATAAAAGAGGTTTTGCTCACAATTAGTTATGCCCCATCCCTGGAAGCATTCGATGCTGGGTTGGACAGGGCTTGAAGAAACCTGGAATATTAGAAGGTGTCCCTGCAGGGACTTTAAGGTCCCTTCCAGACAAGACTATTCTGGGATTCTATAAGATGTGACTTAGTGGAAAATAAGGTGAAAGAGAAGGGAAGCTGAGAAAAGACTCAGCAAGAGGAATTGTTGTAGCCAAACCCTGAATTAAACCTCTGACAGCGATCACACTTGGCTAGAATCAAAAGTATGATCTCCTATAGGATTGCTTCAGCAATCAGGAAATGGGAACTTGTTCATTCTTTGTAAATATCAAAGTATTTATATCGCATCAAAAGGATTGCATTCCATCACCATGTTTTTCTTCTAAGACAAAGCACAGAGCTCAAAAACTTTGGCTAACCCCATTTTGGTCTTGCTGATTTGAAGTTACACGTGAAGAACAGTGTGTTCCCTAGAAAATATCACCTTAGAAATAAAGTTTTTATGGAAACACTGTAAGAGAGGGTCTGATTTTAACACAGGGATGCATTAAACCTGGGAGGGGGGTGCAGGAGGAACAGAGAAAATAGAGCCTGGCACATCCACCTTGGAAAAACCAACAACTCTGCAATGGANCAACCTCCCCGCAGGTAGTTGTAAACAGCAATGAGGCTTTTGTACAGTGACAGGTAGGAGCAGCCTCACCAGTTCCTGTGTTCTTAAGGAAACACATAATTCTACTTGCTTTCCGTGTTCTACTTAATTATCTGTAGTTGGTCACCAATCAAGTAAAGTTCTGCCAGAAGAAAAGTTGGAAACACATCATTTTCACTAATTGTTAGGCACAGTATCTTTGAATGCTCAAGTTAACATTTAATTCAACCTTATCATAATACAAAAAAATTCATATCTAAAACAATATATATATTCATAAATATATTATCTTTATATTTTCTCTTTTCCTTCTCCAAATGGAAACACTCTTCCATGTAGGAATATCACACTTAGTCCTTAAAAAACAATTCCCAATAAGGAATAAGCAGTTTTACAAGAAAGCAATAAAATTACTTCAGGAAAGTTTCAACTATTAAATGACATTTCCTTAAATAATCTCTTGCTTTGCTGATACCTCCCCAGTTTATCCCGAGGTGGGTAATGAAGCTTTCCCATTTTTCCCCTTCCCTGTTATTCCATGAGTAATTCCCCCGACGTTGTGCCAACCACCTTCATTATCCACTATGTCACACTGGCAGCATTTACCAGCGGAGCAAAATATTACTCCAAATATCAAAATAAAAGAGCAACCAAGTCACTCTCAGCTCTTCTTGTTGCCCTGTGTGTTCCTGACCAGAGAAAAGCCAGAATGATTTACTCTGGGGAGTCCTGGAAGCCATGTCACCAGGAGTGCCACTGAATTTTCTGGGAATGATTGGAAATGTTTCCAGTTAAGCTCTAGACTTAACATCTGCGGGAGAAAAAAACCCCTAACGTTTCTACCACATATTTTATTAAGCCCTTCAGGTCCTTTTACAAGAGAGGAAATACCAATTAACGTATAATTTAGCAGAACAAAATATTATCCCGTTTCAACCAGTACCCACTTCCTTGAAGTTTATTCAAGCATTAATAACCATTTAATGCAATTTAACTACACTGAGGTATCCGTTACATTAATATCATATATCCATCAGGAAATTAGAGTTTTGTCTCTATGAATTTTGTATTACAAGGAAGTCTTCATAATTTTATTCTGCACTTTATGGTGGCTAATTTAAGTTTTAAAATGGTTCAGATAGCTTCCCAGACTCTCTCTTCCACAGTATAATATGACTAACAAATTGTTACTGATGTTAAAAGATCATGAACACATCATTTATTAAACAGGGCTGGAGAGATAAGTTTGAAGGAAGAGCGCTTTTCCCATGGAATCCCTCTGTTTTCAGGGAACAGACTCCATGTGTTGGGATGCTCAGGACACTGGACTCCACAGGAGCAAACCCAGAAAATTCCCTCAGCACCGTGAAGAATTGAATCTCAGCTTTAAGGGACTCTTCATCCCTCTCCAATGACCCTCAATGTGGACATTGAGCTGCAAAATGTAACAAAAAAAGAGATTTCCCCCCACCCTTCCAGTGTGGGGATCATGGATCAGTAATGCCCAGGAGAAAACCCAGGAGAGGTTCAAAACCAGCCCAAAGCAAAAGAGAAAATCATTCAAAAACCCTCAAATGAGACACAAGAACATGTAGGCACAGCTCCTCTGAAGGCTCCTCGGAAAGGCAGAGTGGGTTTGGTTATTGCAGCATCAGTTTGTTCATCCATCTAAACTCACAGGTGTTTTTACGTGTGTTAAAATATCAGAACATACAGCCACAGTTGCTGAAAATGATCAGGAATAAATTCTGACAGAGTGTAAAGTGATAACTGATTAAAAAAATCTGGCTAATAAAGGCTGAAATATTTTGTATTAAATTCTGCATCACACATTTTGACTCCAAGTTGGAACAAATTGTTTAATCTTCCTATCCAAGTTAAAGAGGAATGAGAACGCTGGTCAGCTTCTTTCAAGTTTCAAAATCTAAAGCTTTTATTACCAAATCCTCAATAAATAATTTCCTACACTGAAAATATATTTTTTTCTGATTTTATACACATTTGTGCATAAAAAGATGGGCAATAAATCTCAATTCTGACATTATCAATGAATTACAGAGTTATACCTTCTCTCTTACAAACACCTGTTTTATACCAAACATATCTTTTCAGAGATTTTTTTCCCACTCCACAAGTACTTTTCTAAGGAAAATATTTGACCAGAGGCGGGACAGCTGCATTACAAGGAATTGGCCAGCACTGCCTACACCTGTCTTCTTTTCCTACACTCCTGGATAGATCCTAAAAATCAGTAGTCCAGTCCTTTGGTAATTACACTCATCAGCTCCTCATGCCACTGGAAAACAACCAGACACTTTCCAAGCATTAAGAATTAATTTGTACAGAAAATTAAGACTTTCATTATGTCCTTATTGTATCCAAGAGGCTCTTTATGTGTTGGTTTGAGGGTCAGGACACCGGGACTAGCTTGAATCACAGAATATTCTGAGTTGGAAGGGATCCACAAGGATCATCGAGTCCAACTCTTAATACTGTCTCCCTGGAGAGAATCAAACCTGGGTCTCCCACACGCCTGGTGGGGACACTTACCACTGTACTAAAGTGGATTTTTTAAAATATACTACAGGTTCAAGAATTAGGCAGAGTTAAGATCTGTGGGAATTGTCCCACAAAAAGGGGGTTATTGGGAGCCTGGGATGGAGGGAAGGGACCAGAAGAGGAACCCAGATAATGGCTTGGACACGCCATCCACTGAGAGCAACTGGTGCCACCATACGGTCTCCAGATAAATTCAGATTCTCAGATTATACCCTCAGCTGTTTCAGCAGGAAGAATCTTTGCTGTATTGCCTTTGAATAAATAAATGGTGCTACAAAACATCATTTTCTGCTTTAGAAAATAAGCTTGAAAACCTCTCACCACTCCCCAAACACACAGTGTAGTGCTGCTGTTCCTGTCATTTCAAACACTGGAGTGAAATATCATGTACTTGGAAAAAACTCTCCCCTGCACAAGAACTGCTTCTCCTCAACCCCTTCCCAGCACATTTTTGTGTCAGAAATTACAGATTCTGAGAAGATGAATTTTCCTGGGGTGCATTACTCAGCCACCTACATTCCTAAATGAGATGGTAGAGAGTGGTAGGAGAATCCATATTAAGTATTTTTTCACTGACAGGGTCACTACAGAATAAAAGATCTCTCACATTGTTGATATCAATCTCCTCCTTGTTGTGCCTTTTGGCACCCACGGATAGCTCAAAAAGCCTGAAACTGCTTTTTCTGCAGGTCCTTTCAACTCCTTCGTTCTTTTTGTTTGTCCAGCAGGCTTTGGTCTCGTTAAGCTTTGCAAGGAAAATTAGGCCCAGGATATTTTATGATTCCAGAAGTGTTGTCTGGCCAGAGGGAACTGGCCAAACTCTTTGGTGGGAGAGTCAAAAGGAGACAGAGCAGCTTCACAATGGATCCAGGTTTAGGACTCGGAGCAAACCCCACATTTAGATATTAGAAATGGCTTGAGTTTCATACCTTGATGTACATTAAATTTCTTTCTGCACTACTAGTGACAGACAGGCAGAAAATTTTAAATATTTGTGTGAAAACAGTCCAATAATACCATTTAAATCAGGAATGCAGCACAGGGCGTGCACAGGAACCTTGAGGATACTTTCTTTTTAATATGATCTGTATTATAAATAGTTATCACCCAAAAAAACCACGCCATTGAGATGAGCAGAGGGGAACAACAATACACAAAAAATAAAGTAGAACTACTGGTATCTCTCAAGGAGCAATGATTTCTGCTGGTATAAATTAATAATATTGCTGCATTTAAACAAATCTTGGAATTAAACTGTGATTATGCCAGAAGTCCTGGTTAATGAAATTATCAATACAATTAACTTGGACCATATCTACTTTAGTTTAACTACTCCTAAAAGGTATTTACCAAACCTCAGCTTTTAGCACAAAACACACATTAGAAATATGTATAATTGATGTGAGAGGAAATAAGTGATGGCCAGGAGAGTTAAACTAAAAATCTCTCTTTTAATGAGCGTCATCAGGATTTTAACCAATTCCTGAGTCTCTCAAAGCACACACATGGAGGGTTTGTGGTCTTCCTTGTGAATAGATGGAAAAATAAATGTACAATGGGGGAAAAAAGTAAAATCTCCTGAATTCCTCATGAAAAGTTTAATAATGTTTGGGTACATCAGTACTCCCAATTCATACAGCAGCACTAAATCACACTAAAAATAAGAAAGTCTTTTTAATGTAATGATTAATTAATGATGCCGACTGCAGCTCACAGTTGTTGGATCAACTGGCATTTAATGCAATGCTTAGAGAAAAATATAACTCCTTACCTCTTTGGGGGAAAACCAGATATTTTCAATATATTATGAGCTAGAACAGAGTCAAAATGATACAATTCTACGGGAATTTAAAGAAAAGGCCTTGCCTGGGAAAAAAAAAAGTCAGTACTCAAAATACTACTGTGCAGGATGACATGATTTAGGAAATGCAGTATACTGCAGTGAAGTGCAGCATCATTAGTTCATTTGAGCCTGCTTAAAAATAAAATTAAGCTGTGCTTTTATTTTCTAAATATTCTATTGAGAAAAGTACAACTCAGAGACACACCAGTGTTTTACGACAAAAAGATGTAGCTTGAACAGAGCTTAATATGGCACAAACTTTACAGATTACTCCTCTAATAAAACCCACTTGTGAACTTCTTTTAATAAAAGCCCCACATGTAAGGGAAAGGGCATTTACGCAGTTTGTATCGTTAAAATGGTCCACCAGTAAAATGCAAGGAAAAGCCCCAGACAAGGAAGTTGAAAAATACAAGTGTGGGGGTTTTTCTTGAAGCAATAAAAGTAGGAATATTCTTATGAATGCAAATGGTTAAAATGTTTCAATATAACAATCTACTCTGATGGGTTTTCTTATCAGATCCATCGGGTGACAAACGACATGAAGGAACTCCAGTCTAAAGCAATTTTTACCAGTAACATAAATTACAATTAATACGTGTCTTTTGTCAACTGCATTCTTTGATAATCTAATTGTATCCCACTAATGTGACCTGGGTTGGGAAATGGCCCGAGGTTCCCATGCCCCAGGTCAGAGGGGACTGGAAACAGTCTGAGATGAGGCACATCTGCTGCAGGAACGGGGCAGCTGCATCCCTTGGCCATCCCAAAGAACCCATGGCCACACACCCAACCCCTGAGCTGAAGGGAAGGAAGTAGCTCCTTGGGGACTAGGAGTAAATCCTGGGTCATCCCTCCTCCCTGGCCACCCAAAAAACTCTTGCTCTGTGTTTTCACATGATCACAGGACAATTTGGTGTGTCACCCAACAATACCCATCACTGCAGCTGCTGGAGTTCCTAATTGTTTAAAGATTGCCCTTCCTAGGGCTGGGGGGACACCAGGGACTGTAGAACATCATAACATTTCATTTTAATAGAAACCCACCTGTTCAACAGAAACTATTGGCTTTCTCAAGGCACCAATCCATTTGCCAGTTATCTTAGCTCATACCAGAAAATAACCAGGGATGAATTCCAAACCCACCTTTGGAAGAGACCCCCCTTTCTACCTCCAAGACAGAACCTTGCAGCACAGCATGTATTTAATCAGGGGAGCTCATGAATCACAACCTTCCAGCACCGTGGGGCAACCATGGGGCATAAAGGACAAAAGACACGTCCCTCTATTTCCTTTATATATTTAATTTTACCCAGAGCATTCATTTTGTTTGAGCAAAACAAGGCTTTCTTCCACACCTTTCATTCCCTCTTTAATTATACCTTGAAAGGTCTAAAAGCAGCTTCCTATGATTCAGTTGGATCAACTCTCCTGCGGAATAATTTTGGGAATGTGATACATTCCTTAATTTCATATACGTAAAATACAGCCTCCATAGAAGCAGCCATATAATCTTCAGTGACACTAACAGGTTTTGCAGCCTACAATTGAGAGGATAGAGAAGTGAAAATTCCCATCTATTACCCAAGATGAATGGCCAGAGAGGCTAAAATGCAGCTTTCCTTAAATGTTACTTTATCCTGTATATTAGCTATATGACTAAAATCACAAAGTCTAGAAAATTCACTTATTGTGTACAGGAAAGCACAAGTTTTCTGAGCCATTTCAAAATTAACTCTTTTATTGCTGCAGGGGTTTGTGCCTAATGAATTAAAAGATGCACTATGGAAATATATATTTTTTTGCTGCACATTTCATTAATTCATCATTTGAAATTTTGGTTCAAAGATCATTGAACCTACAAAAAAAAAAAGGGGGGGAATAAATAAATTCTGAAAACAAAAGGATCACAAGTGAGGCGCCTCTCAACTTAAATAAGTTACAGTAATGAGTTTTGATTAGGAGTGGGGAAAAAACCCAAACTAGAGTTGGAGAATTCCCATACTCAGCTTGTTCCAGGCCACTCAATCCTAAGAATCTTCCAAGGAATCAAATGAATCAATAAATCTTAAAACATCTTCCTCAACTGATTTGCACATCTAGACATTCAGGATTTAAGAAATACTAATTGAAATTCAAGTAAAATTAATCACAGAATTAGCTTAAGATTCTTAATTCAAAGAACCCGAGAGTCTGAATGTATTTCTTTAACCCTCGTTATTTTGTAATGATGGATCAGCAAAGTACTGATAAGAAACCAAAGGTTCAATAAGTTATTTTTTCCACTTTAGAGAAGTAGGGGAGGACAAAATGCCATGTTCTCACATGCAGCCCTGCTGGAGATACCGCAGGACTTCCAAGTTATGAGTTCCCAAACTTTTCTACAATTGCTTTTCTAATCTCTTTCTTTTAATATTCCCTTTTTAGGTTATAACTTGGAAATTCTCTCTAAACCAATTGAGAAGCAGGAGAATAAAAAAGCAAGAAATCCAGGGATTTTACACTAAAAGCTGTAACTGTGCAAGGTTTTTTTGAGTAGCTCTTCTCCTGAAAGGCAGAAGGGTGAAAAAGCCAAAATTGCCAAGTGTTGAAGAGAAATAGGTCCTTTGTTGAGTATATTTAAGAAAAATCATTGATATGGAACTTCTAAAATTCTTTAATACCACATGGCATAAATCACAGCTTCTGTTTTCTTAGCAGAGTTTTTCCAGAACTTTCCCTTGGAGACATTGCCCAAAGTTTTCTCAGGCATGTGAATGGGATTTCTCTTTGCCTGATAGTTCTGCTACACATTTTCCTCCTGCAATAACTATTTAACAAACCTTCTCTGGTGCCAAGTAGTTGAGAATTTGGGTATTTCATCCTGGGTTTATGCAGGGCAAGAATTAATCCCTTAGTTACTCACATTTCATTTCACATGCATTTGTTCAGAAAATAAGGGGGGGATTAAGTTTTCTTTCCAAAGTGTTGGTTGGAAATCTGAGGGGTTTGTTTCCTTGGGTTTTTATTCAAAGTCTTTGCAATATTCTTCCTCAAAATACTAAACCCAGAGATGTTTCACTGGCACAGGTCGGGCAGAGAAGCTGTGGCTGCCTCATCCCTGGAATTGTCCAAGACCAGGTTGGACGGGTTTTGGAGCAACCTGGGATAGCGGAAGGTGTCCTTGGGTTTGAAATGAGGTGGGATTTAAAGTCCCTCCCAACTCAAACCATTCTGGGATCCTCTGAAGTTAAAAAGATTCCTACCAACCCACCTCCATTTTAGATCATGACTATTAATCACAGCCACACTCAGAGCTAAAAGGACAATTCTGAAGCAGGGAAACACCCAAATAAAATTCTAGGGAAGACAAGAAAACACGATTTAGAAGAAGCCAATAACTCCCATAAACATGTTTTATTTTACTGAGCAGATACAGATGAAATTCTCTCCCCATATCTGGGGCTGCTCATTCCCATCCACACCTCAAAACCACAGTGGGAATATGGCACACAAACTGGAACAGCTTTTCTTTTTCCAGAGGTTGAAAACGGCAAAATAAGAATGAAAGACCAATAATTTGAAATACCAACTTCAATGTGTTATCATGTTGAGGTGGAAGGGACACACTGAAAAACTCCTTAAATAAGATTTTTAAAATAAACTTGTAGGTTTCACTTATGATTTTGCCATGAAGAGGGTGATGAAGTTTGTTGGTCATAAAAAACATAGTGAGTATCACCCATACACAGAAAGATGGTAATATTTCCTATAAATGTATAAGGTGCCCTTGATCAGACCAATATAAATGGAATTAACTACAGTTATACAAAGTACAAATTCAGGAGGAATATTACTCACAGGCAAAGCAGTAGTTGAGGAGGAACATGACTACACAGAGTTGCAAAAAAAAAAAAAAATAAACCAAGAAGAGATTCTAGTCTTGGCACAGATCTAAATGGTTACGAATTTGAGGTCACTGAGTTTTAGCTGGATACCAGAGAAAAGCACAAGGGGAACATGGTTCCTGAATAGCAATTTTGAGAACAACTTGAACGCTGCTGACTGGACATCTCTGCCTGACAAGGACCAGATGGAAAACCCAGAAGAGGCTCCATGAATTCACTTGCAAGTCGTCCCTGAGCATTAATTACGCCCAGAGATCTGACTCTCCTCGTCATTCCCATCACCAAACGCCACCACACAAGCACATCTACGTAAAAGTTTATAATCAAAGCCATGCAAACAGCTTCAATATTGCAGTGCTATAAACAGATTAAAGATATGATTTTATTTAAGCATTTGGTGTTGCAGTAAGACATTTCCCCTTTATGCCGTGTGTGGCTTTTCTGCCCAATTGCAGACTACAAATAGGCTGTAAAACCTCAAGCTTTGTGATTAACCAAACAACTAATAACTGAGAAGACAGAGTGACTGGCTATCATCCTTCTGTAAATAAGGAAAGCTTATTTTTGCTCACTAATAGCCGGCACATAACAATGAAATGCTTTTAATAAGTTTTAAGAGGATAAGATCAAGAAATCAATTTGGTGGGTGCCCTTTCCAATGGCCGCCCAGCGTGGCCAGGGCTGGAGCGTGACACGTTTGCATTGTTATTTGGCTGTAAACAAAATGAAAAGATCTGTCATTGAAATTTAAACACAGAGGCTGGTTACATAAACTGAAACATTCTCAGCCCCACTACAGCACAATCAACAGTTTGAAGAGACTGGACGGCTAAACAAAGTTCAGGGATGTTTTTGGATAGGGGAGGAAGATTAATAACCAGAAAATAACTCTTGGCTCCCGTTACAAACTCTTAGGAATATAATTTTAAATTTGTGTAAATCCAAAGATTGATGTTCGAGCTTATGAAAGAACCATTTTTTCTGCAGTGTTGAAATACGCACCCGCACAGAAACAAATCTCTTTGCTGGCCAATTTTAACAGAATATACTGCTTTTACCAAAAAAAGCAACTTAAATAAATCTGACCTATCTGTTCTCCTACATAATTGTAACCGTGGTCAGTGAACAACAAATCTTCTATAAATGGTCATCATTCCAAATGATACTGGCTTCAGAACGGGCTGGATTAATTGCACAAACACTGTCTGTGAATGCAATTTGTCTATGTGGACCAACAGAGGATGCCTGAGACATTCCCAATGGTCACATGGGAAAGGATTTCTTTCTGTTTGTTGCAGGTAAACAGTATTTTCCTCATCACAAGACTTTGTAGATCACTCTAATCCCAAACAGAGTTGTTGCCTTGCCCTAAATGGAAATATTAGGGCAACTGGGATGAGAAGGGAGCTTGAAGAGGTCTCGTTTTAAGAAAAAATTCCCCTGTCTAACATCATCTCCTGCTCTCAGGGCAGTGGGAGGTGAATACTCCCAGGGTTTGAGCTAGATTTTGGCAGCCAACTTAAATTCCCACTCCTGGCATTGAGGGAAGGATAGCCCCAGGTTTTTTTTCAGTGGGAAGTGACACCAGGTTTGCTCAGATTTCAAGCTGGTTTCTAGATCAGATGGACACACAGACAGACCTGAAATCTCTACACTGAAATCTATGGTTCCATCATCAAATAAAATTAACACAGAGTGCTCACTAGCACAAAGAACCTTGTAGTCAACTGAGAGAGGAATGATGAATCACAGCCTAATCAACTCCCCTGCAGAATCCATCTTCTTTACTGAAACCTGGGAGGATGTCATAAATTCAGGTTAATTTTTACAAGTGGCATATTGCTTGTAAATGATCTTTGTTAAGTGTGATTAAAACATAATGTCCTAAACTCCATCAAACCTATGTCAGACACCAGGGATACCTGCAACCCAGAAATTGGGATTTCTGACTCAGAGCAGCCAAAGGGTTAAAAGGATCTTTCCACTCAGGAGTTGGAGAGCAGCAGGAAGACTCAGAGAGGCTCTAACTGCAATCCTCACAGGTTCGCAGGTTATTCTGAGTTGGAAGGGACTCACAGGATCATCGAGTCCAACTCCCAAGCGAACTCCCACTGGGGAGTAACTACAGGAACTAGGGTTGTTCAGCCTGGAGAAGAGGAGGCTCAGAGGTGACCTCAGTGCTGGTTACAACTCCCTGAGGGGAGGTTGCAGTCAAGTGGATGTGAATCTCTTCTCTCAGGCTGACAACACCACAACAAGAGGACATGGCCTTAAACTATGCCAGGGGAGGTTTAGACCGGATGTCAGGAAGAGGTTTTTCACAGAGAGAGTGATCCCTCAGTGGAATGGGCTGCCCAGGGAGGTGGTGGAGTCGCCATCCCTGGAGGTGGTGGAGTCGCCATCCCTGGAGGTGGTTAAGAAAAGACTGGATGAGGAGCTCAGTGACATGGTCTAGATGGTGGGAGGCTTGGATGGATGGACCGTGGTGCCCGTGGTTCCACGCTTGTGGGGCTGATCCCTCACCTTTAGGGAAAGTTCCTCTCCTATTACAGTTATACCTTGAAATTTGTGGATTAGAGGTCTCCTGGGGGTCCTGCAAATACTATTCGGAGGAAAAAAATGTGAACACCAGAAAAAATGTAAATACGTAAGCTCCATGAATATGCAAGTACTATTCAAGGAGGAAAAAAATCACTAATATGAAAATCCAGAAGTGCAACTACCAGAGGTAGGACTATAATTACCAGGAGGAAAAGATCTAGGAGATAGGAGCTGTGCCCAGAGAAACTGGTTACATGACTTCCTGCAAAGCAACCAACACCTTGTCCCCATAAATCCCCTCATCTGGAACAGGAGGATGATGTAACACATGAGAGAAGGCTCAACGATGAGCTCAGTAACATGGTCTAGTTGGTGGGAGTCTTGGGAGTTGGGCTAGATGATCCTGAGGGTCCCTTCCAGCTCAGAATAACCTGTAAACCTGTGAACGTGGCCTTAAGGTTGGAAAAAAGACAGATGTTTGTGCTTGGGGGTATAAAAAACGATATTTGAGTTGCACTGAGGAGAGGTGGCTGATGGTGTTTCATGTGTTCCCAAGCTCACACACGGACACAACCACGGCTCCCACCTTCCCTTTCTAGCCCTGTTCCTTTCCACCTTGTTCCTTGTGCAAAGAAAAAATGGGATCCACATTCCCTTCTGTTTTGGAAAAGGGTTTAGCAGTTCTTGTTTTGTTAAAAAAAAAAAAAAAGCCATTGGAAATGTAGAACCAGGTCCCGTTACATCCCAGTTTCATGTGCCCCAAATCAAAGTTTTTGATAAATAGTCCAGCTCATGGCACACCTTGAATTTCTCCTCTTTATAACACCACACTACAGCTCAGTTTGAGAAATGCTGAAGAACATTTCTGGGTATACGCATTTAACCACCCAGTCAACCATGGCAGAGGAAGAAAAGGGAAAACACATGTTAACACAAAATGAAATGTACTTAGTTTAGAAACGCAGTCAATGTGAGAGGGTAAAGGGGGATTTTGGCTTCTTTGGGGTTTTTTTCTCCCTCCAAAAGGAGTTTAGGCTTTCTTTACAACAAAAGTAAGTAGTAAAAGGAGCGAGATAACATAACCCTTATATTTCAGATTAAAGCAAATTTTGTACATTATAATTTTAATTAGAATAATTCTATAATAATTTTTTATGATATTTAAAATCACAATCTTAGTCACCCAGTATATCTAGAAAACTGGAAGCTCTTCTGAAAGCTCAGTCACAGCACAGAGTTAAAGTTAACAAAAACTTGCTGTTTTGCAGAAATTAAAACATTACACATTGCCCAGATTGACAACACAAGCTGGAGCAGTGCCAGAAGAGCAGCAATGATTTATTAGGTCTGTAGCACTTAATCCAAGAAATAAAAAGGACTTATGTGACGGATGAACATAAATGAACTATTGGGTCAGACATCCATTTCTTAAAAAGCAAAATAAAAAAGGGCTGAAGCAAGATATTGTGGAGGTTTTAGTATAAATTAATGTATTATAGCTTTGCTAGTACACTTTTAAATTTCAGTTTTAACCAACTCCAATATGATTATTTTCTCTTAAACCAGACTAGTTTAAATAAATATTTACCAAATCCCATCACGTCATGCTGCCCCTTCCCTGGTAATACCATCATGGCTCAGGAAACATTTACAAAGAATTAGGACAGGGGCTGAAACCCTGACCTGGCTGAAGCCAGTGGCCAAATCCACATTGTCAACAAAGATGTGGAGCTTCAGGATAAACCATCTCCTCCCATACAGTATAAGCAGTGACGGAAGAGGGACCATTTACATCATCCTAGTCAAGATCAGAATCTACACAGAGCCAAAGAGTTTTATAGCCAAGTGTGGTCTGACTCAACACCAATAACATACCAGGACATGAGTGCCAAGAGCTTTCTTCTCAAAAGGATAGTAGTAGATGCAGGATGAGCTTAATTCTGTAAGTCTAGGGAGATTTTAATAGGAAAATTATTTTATTCGTTTTACGAGTCTCCCTGGCAAAGCCTTCAGCTGCTGTGCTTTGAGGTTTAGTCGCCTGAAAAATAACAACAACTTTTTTTCCCCTCCTATCTATAATGTTGATAAATCATTTTCAGCATGCAAGTTTCCCCCTTGTCAGAAAAACTTGATCAGAAAGCAATAAAAAGGACAATAAATAGCCAACTCCTTGCTAACCTGTGTGGTTTGACACAGCTGAACAAGCTGTGAAAAGGAATATTGTTCCTTTAACAGAACGACTGAAATGGTGCTCAAAACAGATTGGGCTGACAATTTTTGCAACCTTGGTGTCTCCTCCAAGATTTACAATGGCACAGCTCCCCTTTTTAGCAAATTAAACCTTGTGTCAAGGCTTAAAATTAAATCCAAACTTCTTTTCTTCTCTGTACAGAAGGAACAAATTGGCACCACATGCCGGTAGTCAAGGAGTGCTGATGGGAAACAGAGTGAAGGGAGCGCCCTCCAACCTGGAAGGCGTCACTAGTCAAAATCAACTGGGATAAACAGTCAATTCCACTTAAAGTTTGACATATAAAGGCTTGTAAGATAGAAACACTCAAATATAAGAATTCTTCTGTACCACACAAACCTGTCCCGGTGCCAACGCTTAAACTTTCTGTGCTGTGCAAGCACTTTGTGGAAATCTGCCTTTAGTACAGTTTGATGTTGTAAGGCCCTGCCTTGCCAAAGCCTTTTTAAAGTTTGTTGCAGAGGGGGAAAAAAAGGAAACACAACAGAGACTCAGAATGCATAAACGTCAGTGACTTAATATCACATTGCCTACTGTTACCAATACGTTTCTTTTTCATGATGCAAGATTCTGTTTTATAACATTTTAGAACTTACTCTAACAAATACAGCAGGTAAAACAAAAGGGTATTTCTAAGGATGGACATATGAGCTGCCTTCCATGGACAGAAAGGGAAAAATAGCTTTCACACAATCACCCAAAGGCCAAACTATCACCCAGGCAAGGAAGGTACCTCATGTTATTTGGTGATTCCTTAAGTAGGTCCCACATCTAATCCATCCCAGACCTTGCATGCAAAAGTAACCCTACGTTTCCCAGGCCCAGAAATAAATCCAAGCCTGGGCTATCAAATTTTTAGGAAAGGTTTTGCTTCTATTTGTGGTCTGTTCAGGCAATCAGCAGAGAAATTGCAGCAAAAATGGGACCTTCTTACAATACAACAAAAAACTTGAATATACTTAGTTTGAAAAGTTCTTTTCTTTCTCTATATAACTATGGAGGTATGAGTGACTGTTTGAGGATCATTTGATTCCTTGCTTCCATTGGTCTTAATAAAAGTCCTGAAATAAAAACTAAGTGCAGCAAAACAACACACCTGGTTATGGAGACAAAGGGGAAGAAAAAGTTCTTTCATCCTAGTGTAGCAAATCAAAAGGAAGCATTGATTCCAATTTAACCACAATATTTTCCAGGATGAGGGGCTAACTTCACAATAGAAACTCAATACTGAGATGTTTGTAGAGCACACAGCAGAATTAACAAGTCACAACCCATCACCACCAGGGAGATATTGCAGTAAATCATAGAACCCTGGAATGGTTGAGGTTGGACATCCCATCCCACCTTCTTGCCATGGGCAGGGACACCTCCCACTGTCCCGGGCTGCTCCAACCTGCCCTTGGACACTCCCAGGGATCCAGGGGCAGCCACAGCTTCTCTGCCCAACCTGGGCCAGGGCCTCTCCAACCTGAGAGTCAGGAATCACCTCTCAATCTCTAATCTAACCCTGCCCGCCAGCAGTGGGAAGGTGACACTCCAGATCCAGATACCAGAATCTTGTCTATATTCTCCCTAGGTCACATTAATTTTTCTGCTGTGTCTCAGTATTGAGTGAGGGTCCACAAGCAATTTCCTTTGCCTTCACACCAAGACACACCAGCTAAAATACAAGAATCCGACAAGTTAAGCATCAGTTCTAACAAACTTCTATCCTAAAGTTTGAGAGGAGCAAGCAGTAAGGACCATCAGCAGTCCCAACACCAAACCTGGCTGTGTCCAAGCCACATGACAGCAGCTGCAAAGTTTTATTATTCCAAATTACCAAGTTTAGAATGAAGGTTTTACTTACACAGATTATTTTTTATATGATGCTATTGGTGAGTTATTCTGTAGTGTTTTAAAAAACCCCACTCTATTGCAATTCTGTTAAAAAATCTGAAGTTTTCCAGGCTAGAGAAATAAAACTGACTGAAAGCAACGAGTATTCAACTGGAAGAAGACAAAAGGAAACCTGACACCCCCAGCACTGGATCACACTCTCAGGCCTCTGCCAAGACAGTAACTGCTCATCCTTCAACCTCTAGAAGTGCCCAAATTCCCCAATAACCACCCTATAAAATATTTTTTTTCCTGGTAAATAAATATTGCATTAGGATATTCTCATGGCACTGGGTAATTGCAGATGGCAGGTACAGAATTGTAAACAAGGATAAATTAAAACAGAGGCCTGCACGACTTAGCAGGAACTTTTCTTTCCTACACCGTTTCTCAGCTAAAGTTTCATTTCTGTTTTGCAGTTCACCTCTGTGTTTAAATAATAATTATGGTTGTGACATACAGTGACAAAAGCCAGAAAATTCAAAATTAGCAGAGACTTTCTCTGTCCATTGTTTGAATGTGCTCAGCTGGTTTTGCTTTACTAATACCACCAAGACAGAAATTTTCATTCCCCAAAAACACAAACTTCTGGCACGGGGTTACAGAGGGAAATAAATCTTATTCTTGGAAGAGATTTTTGTTTGACACCTGAATCATTTCTGCTGGTTTCTCTCTTTTTTTTTTTCCTTCTTCAAATGGAGTCTTAGAACTCTAAGCCAAAATACAGAGCCTTAGACCTCTCACAGCAAAAGCTCAGCATCCAACTTCTCCTCCCAAATACACTCTTCCCTCCTAAAATATATCAACGCAACCATCACCTTATTAGTGCACACAGAACTGAAGGTTTGCCACAGCAAGGACATCTCAAGCACTTAGATATGCAATCGCTGTGTGAGTGGTGTGGAAGCCAAGGTAAAAACACACTTCAAGAGTTTACTATTTCTGTTTAGCAATTTTAAGACAGATGCACTTCATTTTCTCTTGTAATAGGCTGGCAAATGTTAAATGCATCTGACATCAGCAATAATACTATACATTAAAATGGCAAATAATGAGTTCATCCTACTGTGTACCATTTTTCCCACCTGTTTTCTTTCGTATATTACTCTTTTTATCCTCTCCTCCTCTGTATACAAGTGAGACCACTCCTTTTTTATATGTTTATATATACACATTATATATCATGTTTCTTTTACATTGAGCAAGTAGAAAAATGTCTTATTATCAAGTGACTTCACATTATTGTTCCCACACATTGTGAGATTTTAAGCAAATGTTTTTTATCCTTCTGATGCAAAAGGCCTCCAGACCTTTTCCTTTGCAAACCAAATAATCACAAGTTTTTTCCTACCTCTTCCTTAAGTCCCAACCCAATATTTACTGGAAGTGACTGGAAATTTGCCACAGACTTCCGTCTATGCAGGTTTGCTCTTTTTGGTTTAGTGGACTAATTCCAGTCTAACACTCTTGTGCCTGTTGGGTTATGTCCCAGAGGAGTTTGCCCCACAGCTTCACTAATTAGGATACGCTACGACAGGACACTGAACCCCCCAAAGCTTTGAAGTGGATCTGCTGAAACCATCACCTACAGGGAGATCCCTGAAGACCAAGAGGCTTTTAAACACAAGAAAGCCGGGCTTTATTTGAATAAAATTAGAAATTTAACTTTCAAATGGAGGAAGCTCAAAGTGACAGGGGAAGGCAGGGCTGAAGTAGAAAGAGAGAGAGGGGGGCGCAGAAAGTCAAGTCATTGCTCGTGGGTGTTATTTTATCTGATTCAAGCCGCTTGTGGAAAATGTTTCTTAATTTTCTCTCATCCCTACAATGATCCTGGAAGCCTTTTTAGGGACCTGTTTGGGGCGTTGGTTTGCATGGGGAAAACAGGAAAGAGAAAGGAAAAATGCAATGATCTTCTCTTGTTCCTTTTCCTCCTCCTCCCACTGGAAGGTCAGAGGGAGCTCTGCAAGCCTCCAGGACCTTTTGCTGGTTGGCAGATCCACATTTGTCTCTCTTATCTCTAGAAATCACTTCATATCTGCAGTCTGCTGAAATCATTCCTCCCCAGAAATCTCAAATTACTTCCTGCCCCTTTTCCCTTCCTCTCTTCTTCCCCTCCTGTCACCAGGGCCATTGCAAGAACTAAAATGACCCACCATTTAAAATTTACCATCAAACCCACAGATTTCACATCCAGCCCACAATTAAATCCAGATTTCATCGCTTACTTGCTACACTTTCAAAGTCCTGGGATTTTTTTTTTCCCCTCACTTACTGCCCCACACTCCTCAGATTTTTTTGCAAATGGGTTATTAATGGCCAGACCATCTAGTGGGAAAACAAGAAAACTGGTTGGTCTTTGATTGTAGGGTTGTTGGGATTTGTTTGTTTGTGTTAATACTTCTTTCTAGCCTACAGGGATGTCTTTTTACCTTTGTCACATTATTAGTTTTAACAACTGTATTATTTATTTTCAATGCTTTTCATTCTGTAATTGTTAAAAATCCATTAAACTATAGGAGCTGAATATTTTTTCTTTCCCCTTCTTTATACCAAAGAATCAAGAATTAACTAACAGTTTAATTAAAACAGATAAACTGAGAGAGATGTTGATTCCCTGGAGAGGACTGCATACACATCTGATATTTTCAGAAGAATAAGGGGGAAAAATATTTATGAGATTTTAATTATATGCAATGCCATAGTTATAATATAAATCCTTGACAATTCCCCCACATCAACCCAGTAAAATAAAAAAGCTAAAAAGCTAAAAGTACAGCCAAAAGCATTGAACTACGGGCTAAATAACTTTTAGTATGTTTTCATTTCCTTTTTTTAATTAAAAAAATTAGAACATAATCAAATGCACATTTGGAATTAAGAAGAAAATTTCCTTTAGTCCATTTTAAGGCCTTGTATAATAGTTTTGGTTGGTCTCCAATATTAACACTCCAGAAGTAAGGCAGAAAAAGCAGAAATCAAGGATGAAAGCAACTTCTTAGTTAAAACTCCTCAAAAACGTTAAACTTCAGATGAACTGTTAAAAATAACCTCAGAAGTCTTCATCCAATCCTACAAATTGGTTAATTTAAAATTATTGCAGTGCATATAAGTTTCTATGTTTTCAAAACCATAATATAGAACAAAGCTGAGAAATGAAGACATTCAAAACAGAATTGCAAGAGTTAAATGACAAGTTGAACTTTCAGATAAAAAATTTACAGTGGTGAAAACACATTATTTTGTTTTCTTCTACTGCTATAGTTTTTCTATAAACAGCTACAGTGCCATAATTAAAGCCCTGGATCTTAAAAATGTACCTGTAATTTTTCACTCCGATGGAAAACATTCCATTGTCTTAATTAGAACAACACAACATTAATTCTGTGGGAATTTTCTGATAAATTTAAGATGTATTTGAAGAAAAGACTGTCCACTCAGCTACAAAACTACCAAAAAAAACCCCTCCAAAATATCCCAAACAAGTAAAAACACAGGAAAAACAAAAGAAACACTGAAAATCTCACACTCAAATACCAACCAACCAAACAAATACTATCAGAAAATATTAAGACTTAAATTTTCAGACTAGTTCCGTTTCTGCACTTAAAATCAGTGCCACCTCCACCAGTCAGTATTTTGATCATGATTTTTTTTCAATTAAAGAAATCAGCAATTAATTTACAGTGTCAAGTCACAAGGGCACAAAAGTAAGGATTCAAACACTGTGGAAATATCATTTTCTAAATTCTCCGTCCAGGGCACAGTCACAGGGATACTTTTTTCTTATTTGTCCTGCCTGGTTACTGAGTTGACTAAGCGGCAACTTCAACTTGTTGGAAATGAACTTGTATCCCAAACCCAAACACCCTACACAAACGTCATCAGTTGAAAAAAATTAATTGGAATCCAGTTTTGCCACGGTTCTGGGCAGGATAAGAACTTGTGCACGTTTGGCAGGCAGCCCATTGGTGTATGCAAGGCATAAAAACTGGGAGAGTGGATTCCATCCTGACTACGGGGTGCTTACTTTCCTTCCACGATAATTGTCTTAATGCCTGTTTTAATCAGTATTAACTACCAGCAATAACATGCTTTTAATTATGTTTTAAACGAGTCCTTTATTGGGCTGTTTTGGGAAGCAAATTAGTCAAAAGGAGCTGTTAATCAAAAACGTGTTACTGGCACAAAATAAATGTTCATTTAAGGAGCCATTTGAAATAAACCTGGCTCATTGACTCTGACAACCTACAAGGACACTGGGGCCTCCTGAGGATAACTCCTCCAGTACTCTCCGAGATACGCCTTGCTGCTCAGAAGTTATAAGTAGAAACATTAAGCAGTTTAGGTCATTCATCAGCTAACTTTTACTACTGTACTCAAGAAAATGAGCCTCCTAGGAACTTCACAGCAGATCTATTCCTTCATTAGCTAAGTAATATTGAGAGAGATGTTCCTGTCATTACGAATGGGGAAATCTATTGCAGCGAATTTTCCTGGTGTCCCCTTTGTCTGTGAAGTGTCTTTGCAGATTCCAAGGTATTTAGGCTGAAAAACTGGTATAATTATCTGTGAACATTATTCCTGCGTGTTCATTTCCTTTCCGCTGAGCGATAGCCTTGCCTGAAAATTCAGCCACTCACGATCATACATTCCACCTAACACACAGACACACAGCTCGGCACTCGGTGCTGGTTCATAACATCACCCTCATAGCACAAAGTTTAAACAGAAACTTCATTAAATCTACTCCATTGCCAGGTCTGAAAACTTTATTTTGCTGTGGCCATTTAATTTGAAGCACTTCAGCCATAAAAAAAACGAGTACAGGAGTAAGTTTAAAGCTCACAGAACGTGGCTTATTAGTTGAACCTTTGACTTTCAAATGTTAAACTGAGCTTGCTTCATGGCAAAAGAAAAACCATAATTTCAAAATAGGGTGATCTGGTTTTACTCACTTAGAATGTCTTAGTTAACTCCTCCAGAGTCCTTAACCTTCCTCTCCAACACCCATATCTTAATAAAATAGGTACCCTAAAAATGACATACCATTCCCTTCACCCCACCTGTTATGACAAAAAACGCAATGAAACAATATAAAATAAGTTATTACAATTCAAAAAAAGGGTTTTCCTTTTACAAAGAGCCCCTACAGGATCATATTGGACTGAGCTCTTATGGGAAGGCAGGTGGTTAATTAAGTATCAGTTCACAGCGTGTCCTTAAGAGACTGAGCCTAAGGGTAGGAATGAACTTGCGAGAGAAGTGATTGCTGGATTAACACCATCACCAAAAAAAGTCCCAACACCTGAGGGAAGGACACCAAAAATCATACACACTGAAAGCACAGGGAATATCTGTATATCTACATTTGGGTTTCCAAGCACCACCATCACTCAAAAAAATCCAGTGACAATGGTCATGCCCAACGTTATTCCCAGGATAGCAATACCACCAACCACAATCCCACCCTCGAACTGGGACTGGAAAGAGCAGCAGGGCAGGCCTCAGGGGGATGTTGACACACATTTTAAATGGCCTTCTAATAAGAGTTTACGAGCATCAAATAACCCCCACCAGAGCCGTACCTGGAAAATCTTTAACCTAATTCCCTGTTCTCTTGTGCTTATTCAAACCAAGCATTCCAGCCATGGCTCTGCCAGCCCCTGGACAACCAACACTTCAGCAGCTCCTCAGCTTGGGAAGCAGCAGGAGGGGACAAAGGAAAAGGTGCAAAGACCTGGTGGGCAGCAAATTACTGGGATGAAGCTGCTTCTCTTTTACCATAGTAAATCCCACCTGGCAAATATATCCAATACCATGAGCACAACCTGTAGACAGACCTGTGAGACTTCCCAAGCATTAGGGCCAAAAAATTTGGCAGATCCTGCCCCATCATTGCACTTTGTGACTCGGTGTCCTGGGATGAGGGGATTATGAAAGGTGATTTTTTATATCTGACTGCAATTCCTTCATTAGCAACATATCACAGCATGTTTGGAAGAGTTGTATGGCCTGATAAACGTCTTGATTTCATTGACTTGTCTTTAATTCTTTCAGTCTGTATCTAAGGGACAAAAATGTCCCTTAGACACTTAAATTAAAGGCTTTAACACTCTTGAAAAAAAATTAAAACTTGACTAAGGATAACGCAGTGAAACACCTTAAGACAATTACTCTTAATGAAACACAAAAATTATCAATCGATACTGACACCTTCCATTACAAAAATCCATTATAAATTCTGTCTCATGGAGAAACTTTCCTCCCTTTTTTGAAGATTTTAACCAGACCATAATCACCAACCTGATTTTTATTTCAATGCCTTCAAAGCTGATTGCGCTTTTTGATGGACTTCATAACGTTCCAAAAATAGCAGAAATGCTTTCCAAGATGTGGGGTTTAAGAAAGTTATTGGGACTGGCAACTTCTTTTTCAAATTATCATTCATGGATCTGTTTTCAACACCCTCTTTCTCAGCCCATTAAGTGTATTTCTGCAGCCTCCATCCACAAGCCACACTAAAAGGTTCTGTCTGACCCTGCTCCAGAAAAGTGATATTCTCCTGCTTCCAGTTAGCAGTGAAACCACAAATGTGGTTTTTATTTCTTCTTTAAGTTTCTGGAAATGCAGCAATGCGGTCTCTCCAATATTCTGTAATTACTGCTCTTTTTTTTTATTATTTCTCTTCATCTCACACAGTTGTTCCCGTCAATATTCCATGGTTTTTTGGTGTGTTTTAGCTTTAGCTTTTCTTGATGCAAATTGTCCTTAGGGGATCCAGGTCCCATATTTTTTTTCTTAAATTAAAAAAAAACAGGAAGCAAGAAAGCTTTTTATCTGGTGAGAACCTGCAGAAACTTATGCTTTAAGTAACCAGTTCATGTCACTACAGAGATCATCCCTTAAACAAAATCAAGGCAAGTTATGAATTTCATTTTCTTGACCGCAGCAAAAGAAAACATACAATTCTAACTGGACTTTGCCAGAAACTTGACAGAAGCTGAGATCTAGAGAGATTTTGATGGATTTAATGACAAAAAATAATTTGGATGTGAGTTTTTACTGAAAACCTTGAACCTCCACCATGGACACAAAAACAAGGACCAAGAAGTGCCAAGAGCCAACCCTGTCCTTCAATCACCTTCTTTCAGCACTAAATTCCCTAAACAAACCTCTGAAGTGCAAAAGAAAGATAATGCTCAACTCCAAGCAACTGGGACAGGTGGTACAGGAAAAGATGCAAAAAAAAACCCCATTACAATACATATAAGATTTTAATCTCTTATTTATGATTCTTCCATAAAGTTTATTATAAGTCATTATATACATCTCCAAAGTATCTCATCACCAAATGACATTGACAACGTAACCATAGCAAAATAATTCTGCACAGAACAATTTGCAAAATATCACATCAAAGGTAATGTGGGAGTACAACATAATTGTAGCAATTTCACCATATTAATACTCCATTGCTCATACTTTGGGCCCCCGAGCGAAATAACTTGACAGGCAGAATAGGTAGGCAAAAATCCTTATCTCTCCTTATATCATTTCATCTCGGTTACATCTGCATGGAACAGAGTGTGAAATATATAAAAGTACATTCGACACAACTAAAGGGTCACACCATTTATTCCAGTGGAATCCAGGGATTTTTGTTGCAGGATTATATAAGTGGTCCAAATCCTGCTTTACAGCTAAAAATCAACTCATCTGTTTAAAGAAAAAAATCTAAATACAAATACCTCTAGAAACTCCATTGGGGGGAAAAAAACCCACGGAGATATCTATGATTCCTATTCCATACTAACAAATCTTTCAGCTCCATAAGAGAGGCTGAAAGCAGCCCTGAAAATTATTTATTTAATCACTGAATGAAAATTAAAAAAGCAAGTACAGAGCGCATTAAAACAGCTTTGGACCAATTCTGCACTGAGCACGACATGAAAGTTTTCCTCGAGCCTTGCCGAGCTTTCCGAGTTGGTCTGTTGCAGGGACATTCATCTAAACCAAATATGAGGCCCTATGGGAGCTCTGAGGAGATTAAAAAGAAATAATGAAGGCATAATTGTGGGTTAGCTGGGAATAGTTCTTTCTCCTCCTCAGCATATGGAGAAGTGTGTCAGTCAGATGGTGCACGCTGGAAGGTGGAATACCTGAGGGGTTTGAGCTGCTGATGCTTCTTTATCTCTTTGTTTTGCTTTCAAATTTCTTTCTTTTTTTTTTTCAGCTGTTATTTTAAGAGATACCAGGGCTTGAGGTATTCTCCATGGGTTTGTCTTGGGTTTTTTTTTTTTCCTCCTCAGGGTAAAAAATGGAAGAGGCACGCTCATTTCTGCATTGAAAATGATTCCATGTATCCTTACAGGTGAGGAATACCTGCTCAGACAAATGGATCAGGATTAAAGGGATAAATAGCTACTACAATTTTTAGATAAAGCAAAGCCAACCCTACAGAAAAGCACTTCTGACAGTTCTTTCATCTTTTTACACCTCTTATTTCTATGGGCTCCGCTGGACGTATATTCCTTCTACTTTATTTAAATTCTTTCAAATCTATTGTTTTCCAGCTGATAAAATAAAACAGCTACATCAGGGAAAACAGAGATTAAACAGGTTTTAATTCCATCCTACCTGCCCCTCAGTATTCCTGCAAGCAGCACTGAAATAAACTCAGATTATAATATTGAATGTATACACCTGTTTATGGGCGTGTATCAGGTGAAAATTAGAAGGGACAGACTATTAATACTAAAAATCTGTCTGCAGGTGATATTGTAAACTCAGCTCAGATAAAACATCCTAAAAACCAAGCACCAGCGCCCACACATTACCTTTTTTCATTACCAGCAGAGTGAAAACTCCTTGTCTGCGTTATCCTCAGCTAATGTAAAAGACAAGTTTAAGTCCCAGTGCAAATGCAGAAACATAAACCAGAGCGACACACCCTCAGGCAAATTGGTTTGGGGTTACTTTGTGTCCCCTTCTGTTCTTCTCCTCACTCCCCAGGGATTGGAACTGCCTGCTTCTGCTTTTAGGAGAGAGAAAACTTCTCCTCACCTCCTCGCGTCAGCCAACATCTCATCCTGCCTCCTGTACTCCAGCAGCTCCTCAGCCCCAGGGATAATAATCTGTATTTCAAAACCTGTTTTTAGCCTTCTCACAGCACAATGGGCTACTCAGCCAAAATTACTGGCTCGGCTGACCTGTGTAGTGCCTTGAGAAGGTGATTTATTAAGAAATAAAGGATAAGAGGTGAGCCCACTCACTAAATTTTCTAGAATTCAAGTGAATAAATCCCTCAACCCAGAATATCTAATAGGTAAGAAATCTCTTGATATTTGAGAAAGATAGTATGATTTGACTCAAATCAGGCAAAATACATTAAAACTGGTCACTACAACCAGGTTGACTCCTCCAAACCACAGGCACGGAGAGAAATAATCCAATAGCACATTACTGCGTTGTTGCCACAGCTGAGAAAGGAAGATCACTTGGAAAAATGTAATAAAAAAATCTCATAAATTGAGAAAATCCACGTGGATTTTTGAGTAATGCTCTGGTCCAAGTATATACAAAAAATCTTACAATGCCCAGAGGAGGAAGCTCAAATACTCCCATGGATTAAGGTAGAGGATGGGACATGGATTTAGAGATATTCTGGGATTATTTCATTGGCAGACACACACCTGGCTCCTTTGTGGGCACAACCCTGCAGATCACATTAAATCCTACCCACTCCGGGAGAAATGGGGTTTATTCTTGCCCTGGGCTGCCAACCTTGTGCCTGACCCTACTTTCATGTCAAAGGAACATTTAGCGCCAAACCATAACCCAGCCCATCGTTAGAAGAGTTTCCAAAAATACGTTTGAGTCCACTTATGAAAATTAAGCAGAGCAACAAAATTATTAATAATTGCTACAAAAAAAGGCAGGAACTAGCGGAGATTAAAAGAAGATGATGTATTAGACTGGAAAGAGCTAGTCTCCAGAAATTATCCTCATTTTTTTTTAAGTTGAAATGGGTGAAAGTATTTTACAAAAGTTGTTTTTAATGAGACATTTTCTCTACATCATATCAGGACAGAACTGTGAACTTTTTTTAATGGAATTACTTGACAAACTGATCAGTGCCATATCACTGCCTCCAGACACAGTTCTTTTAATGATGTCCAAACTACTTAACTATTAAAATGAAATTGTGAGCCAGCACAGTAGGAAGTAGATTGAGCAAGCTGAAGATCAAAGAAGATACCATCACAGTGGCCTTTGTGTGCTCACTGTAGGTTTGCTCTGACTGAAGGGTAAAGTAGGAGTGAATTGAATTATATTGGGTTGGTTCTAAACCAGAGCATTGAAAGCAACATAAAAGAAGGGTCAAATAAAATAGTACGAGCCTGTCTACCCCGGGCAAGATTAAAACCAGTTCTATAACGCCATGAGCCGTTTTATAGCTCCTTGTAAATAGTGCTGGTGTGTCTGTGAACACAAACCTCAGCAGTTTAGTCATTGTGTTGTTTTGTACATTGGGTGCACACACAGGTTGGGTGTGGTCACAGAATCCCCAAATGGTTTGGTTTGGAAGGGACCTTAATGACCATCTCATTGCACCCCCTGCCATGGGCAGGGACACCTTCCACCATCCCAGGTTGCTCCAACCTGGTCCTGGAAAATCCCAATGATGGGGCAGCTACAGCTTCTCTGGGCAACCTGTGCCAGGGCCTCCCCACCCTGGAGAGGAGAATATTTTTCCTGATATCCAGTTTAAACCTACTCTCTGACAGTTGCCCCATCACTCCAAGCTCATGTAAAAAGTTTGTCTTGGGCTTTCCTGTTGGGTCCCCTCAGGTGTATAAAGCACCAAGAGAAAAGATCATCTTTCCATCAAGATCATCTTTCCATCATATTTTTGCTGGTTGTCTCATTTTTCCCCCTGTGAGGGACATGTTGTGCCCCTGCTGGAGCTGAAGTTCATGGAAAAGCAGTGCTGACCAACTCCACTCCAGCTGGGGAGGGCACTGGTCCCGTCCCAAGCTGCCTCAGGAATGGAAAAAAGTTATTTTCTCTGGATTTTCCTTTTAGGCCACTGTCAGAGTCCACACACACACCCCTGAAGAACCTGACTCAGCTGACACTGGAATAAGACAATCTTACCAAAGGCATAACATATCCACACAGCCATAGTTTTGAGAAGACAAGTGCAATCCAATGGATAACACAAAAAACAGCAAGTTTTCATTAACACATTGGGCTAGATTGAAGGATTTTGTATTTGCACGTCCTAAAACACCACCAAACCCACTTCTTTTTTGTTTCACATTTTTGCTCTCTTGCTTCCTTTGAACTTGCACTATTTAGGACAATTTTAGCTACTTTTAGATTCTTTTTCTAACAACCCCATGTTGAAACAGTGACCAGTCTGCTCCCAAAGTCTCCAGGAATAAAATGATTTATTATTATTCACTTTTTCACCTTATTCCCCAACTGTCCCTTCTTCAGAAGCAGTGCAGACACGCAGGCACAGAGCTTGTGCTGCAGTTTTAAAATTTATTTAAATTAAACATGAATAAATTTCAAATATTAGGAAGAAGATACAGGTGCTCAGGGAGAAGTTATTTGTATTTTATGGGATTCATTTTCTGCACAGTATGTGTAGAGGATTAGCTACAAAACTTTGCATTATTACCCAGAAAAGTTGCCTGTTCAATTCTCCTTGTGTTGTTAAGATGATTTACCTTTCTGCATTGTTTTAATATTTAAAATATCAGAGTTTGGGCAGGCAAAAGAGTCTTGGAGTGGTTTGGGTGAGGTGTATTAGGGTGCTAAACTCTCATTCTGAATTTTTTCTTACCTATACTAGGACTGGAACAATCCTCTGTTTCACACTGTCCATCAAAACTCAAACCAATGCTACAGGAAGAACTTGCCAGAAAGTTGGAGAAATTTGTGTAAGATATAATAAGTAAGGAGAAACTGCTAATAGGGGAACTATTAGTTTTCCCCAAAAGAGTAAAACAGCAAATCAGTCCCAGAAATGGAACAGTCACAGAACAAAACCTGGCCAGGAACTCTCTCCTTGCTTGACCTTCTCAATTTCTTTTTTTTTTAGCATGGCTCTAATTTTGGCTTTTAGCTTCACACAAACTGAGCGGAAGAGCTCATTGTAGAGGCCCGATGAGTTTGTAGTGAATCACTGGGTTAGATCTCCAGTGACAACTCTGATCTGACACAAGACAACTCGTGCATCAAGGAGCCCTTGGGTCCCTGGGGAAGGAACAGGGCCCTGAGGCACGCACAGCATGACTAAAGTTTCTGGGTTTTCATCCCCTTCCTAATGAAAAATGGAGACTTTTCACATAGTTTCTTTGCAGAAATTAAAAAAACCAAACCACAACCCACCACACTTCTCCTCACATAAGTTCTGCGGGCCTTAAGTCACACCAGGAATTAAAATTATTTCAACAAAAACTAATTTAACAGCAGGTCATGCGGCCTTGTGGGCCAATATTCAAATGCTAAACACAACCAAAACACTTCAGGAACACTGATGAAGTTTGATTTGCTCTTATATATATTATTTATGTATAAATAAGGTTAAAATTCTCTCCTGACCTCTGTCCTTGCCCTGCTCCCAGAGTTAATTCAAACTACAGGGCTCAGACTTCCAGTTGCAAGTTCTATTATTTATTTTTCTCAACGTTATGTCATGTAGATGCCATACATTTTCTTTTAAAGTAATCTTACTTTCCCCCATAATTTTTGGTCCAAAGTTGTTTTATTTTTATGGCAATACAAGAAGAAAAAAAGAAAAAATAATACTCTGTTGGGTTTAGACTGACTTGTGATTTGCCTTTTGGCATCTGTAGGTATAAATGAACGGTGGCATTTCTCCGATTTAAATTTGTTGTGGTGGCCCTGTCACATAAACCAGATCTTTTTCTGCAGTGCAAGATAAAAAAAAAAAAGGAAACAAAATTTGAGATTAGAGAGAAAAAAAAGGAGTTTCCCACTCCCTGTTCTATTCCCTATGACTTATCCATCATGCAGATGAGCTTTTTGATGAGATGTGAAAAGATCATCTTTCCATCGTATTAAAGAACATTATCATAGCTCAAGAGATCTTAATAGGCATCACGACAACATAAATAAAACATTAATTACACTGATAATAAGATTTTAGCTACTATGAGAAGGCGGGTAATTTGCCAGTGGTGAAAGGTGCCCCTGCCCACACTCAGGAGGTACTTCAGTCTACGTGGTGAAAGTAACCTGAGACTTTCCTGGAAAGATCCCCAAACCTTACTTTGCTTAAATTGTACCCATCACAGCGTGCTCACTGGATTTCAGGCACAAGGTGTATTTTCACCTCTTTAATTTAACCTCCTTTAGCACAAGTACCTCAGCAAGGTGTCCTCACCTCCATCCAGCTGGAGACTAAACCCCTCGTTTCTTCCTCAGCCCCAGACACATCTCCCCTTCCCAAATCTTTCACTATGTTTATCAACTCTCCAAGTCAAAGCCCAAAGACAGCATTTGCCAAAATACTTAAAGTCATCAAAGCCAAACCATGGTTTCACTCCAAACTACACCACCTTAAAGGACATTTTATGTTTCCATTTTCTCACACTAATTTCAGAAATAAATTCTTTCACAGGACTAATCTGTGTTCACTACAACTTCACAAGTGTTTTCCAAGAGTGAAAGACTTCTGTCTTGAATTGTTCAGATTATCTTAAAGAGATGAGGTGCAAACCACTAAGTAAAGAGAACTAAGAAGTGTTTTCCTTGTGGGCATTTAGAAACAAGTCAGAACAAAATTTTTCAAAAAAACAGAGTTCTCAAGAAACAAATTGTATACAAAAACGATGAGAGTAACCCTTTCTCTCTCAAAACCAAACCCATGATGAGAGCAATCCATTCTCTCCCACGGTCAAAGCTATTTTGTCCTTTAGGCGGAGTAATCCAAATTCACCATTGCCACCAGACTTACCAAGGACACCAAAGCATCTCTCTGCAGACAGGAGCCACGGGTGTGATGTGGTGGATAGGTCTGGAGAGCAGCAAAGACACAAAAAACCTGAAGTGAGTCGCTAAAAAGATTCCTGAGCCTGGATTTTCAATTACCAAAACCACCTGAAGGTGAGTCACATTAAAAAAACAAAGAGTAGCTAAAGGCTCCTTTGCCTTGCAAAACCTCTTAATACTTTTTTTTTTAAAAGAAAAACAAGGACAGGCTCACTCCTACTTATATACAGCTGCAATTTAAATCCCCACAATTCCCTGCATGGCTGAAACACCTTAATCAGCTTCACCTGCATTTTCCTTCATCCTCAGCAAGTTGAACAACCTGGGGAGAGCCACAGGCTCTTCCTCAACTCGAGGGTGGGAGTGATATCAACATCTTTTGAAATCTTAAGAGTCCAGCTCCCCAAAACCAGAGCTTTTAATCCTGCAGCCTCTCTCCATGACCCACGTAATGCACGTGGTCACATCTTATTTTCTCGAGGATAAAGATTGTTCAAGGCATCTGACACTACACTTGAATTATTCATCAGCTGGTGTTACTTATTCATCAGCTCTTGGGTTATCTTGCTTTGCTGAAGTTCCTGGTTTCTGTGGCTCATAAGAAAACAAACAAAGAAAAAAACCCTAAAAACCAAACATTCAATTTTTTTTGTTTTAATGGAGATTTTGTGACTCTTGGAAGCAGTTGATTATGCAGCATTGATACCCTGTGATGTGTGTGGCCAAGTGTTTGTATTTAAGTGTCATTTCTGTGTGCATGTATGGAAGGAATGCGTGTGCTGGCAGGTCCTGAGCTTGATTTTTCAGTGGCCTGACCACACTGAATTTCTAGAGGGTTCTGGGAGTCCCTTCCAAGGGCCACAGATTATGTTTGGTGCTGTACAGGAGGGTTGTGACCCCTGCGGGGTGTGATATTTGGGCATGGGAGGGATCCATCTCATCTAAACAGAGGAACAATAATTAAATAGAGGAACAATAATTAAAACCCTTTTGTATGAATGGCGTATCTTGAAGTGAAAATCTCAGCCCCTTGCCTGTATAAAGGAAATATTCAGGTTCTTTTATATCCTATGGTTATATTTTCCTCTAGGCACAGGCAGCCAGCAGAAGCTGTACTGGAAGAGCAGGAAAGTTGTGTCTGACAGTGGACAAAGCTGGGAAAGACAAAACTTCCCAGGTTTTGGGAGTCTTACACTCTGGAAAAAAATTTTTTTTGGACTACAGTTGTTTATCACATTTTTCCTGCTCTGTGATTACACACAATTGTTGATATTTAAAGTGTCGACTCCCCAGCCATGATTGGAAATATTTCTGCCACCTTCTACATCACTGTTCTTCCATATGAATAAATAATGTGGAAACAGAAATCACACATTAATTTGTGTTTGAAGTGGAAGCACAAAGGAAAAATCCAAAACATTCAATAAGAAAGATCAAAATTTCTAAATTTCTTCTTCAAGTCCAACCATTCCCCAGCACAGCCAAGGCCACCACCGACCCATGTCCCCAAGTGCCACATGCACAGGACTTTAAATCCCTCCAGAGATGGGCATTCCACTGCTCCAATGTTTGGCAACCCTTTCAGTGAAGACATTTTTCCTCATATCCAATCTAAACCCCTCTTAAACACATCTTAAAGCTGAGACTTTCCTATTTCTGGAGGTAGCATATACAACATGATACCTTCATTTAAAAAAGAACCCAATACTCCAAAATGTGTTTAAGGGGAGAGTTAAACTAAAATAGAAATGCTCCTACTTCCCAATTTTGCTGACATCACACCGACAAAATCCCCGCTTACTGCGGTGGGTTTTGCACCATATGACTGCACAGGAACATTTCCAGCATCAAAGGAAAAGGTCTGCAAAGGCTTAAATCTCCAAATCAGATTGGAACTTGGCTTGTGATGAAGGCTTCAGGCTGGAAACAATCTTTACCCACTTGAAGGGGAAAAAACCCCACCATGTTACTCTACAGCGCTGTTGTTCTGGTGGTATAACTTGTATTTTATCAGTTTCAGCTGGTTTTTTCCCCTGGCCTGTTCCTAAAAAACTCTTTTTAAACTGAAGTCCTTCAAGGATTACTAGTCAAATCTTGCTATCAGTTACACATGCAGCCCTATTAATGCTAATGAGATGGTTGAATTTAAGCAAGGGTAGATATTTGAGCTTCCCTCTATTACATTGGAGGCTGTCGAGGTATTTGTCTGTTTTAACTTAAAACACATTTAGCAATTTCTTCTCTGTAATGAGGAAGTCTTATGAAAACATATCACAAAATGCCAAAGGTAGAGCAACACCAGGTCAGAGCTGTGTCTTCTTGCTAAAAATGACCACTGCTGAGTGTTTCCTGGAGGGACCCCAAAGCCTTGAAATGAGATCTTGTAAACCGGCTTGCCTAGAGATAAAAATTCTTGACCTGACTCTCTCCTGGCTTGTTCCCTGAGCCGTGAGTTTTCCATCTTTTACAGACTTTTTAAAAACAGGTTCTTATGTTCAGATGTCTGAATGACAGCCCAAATTTGCAGCTACAAAGAGGGATGGGCAGGGGGTGTACAACAGTCTCCATTAAAACCCAATTTCCAGATATATTTACAAGACATTTACTTTGTCCAGACTGCAATTCACTCTGAAGTGCAAACTCTCCTTTTTGGATCAACAACCCTGACCACAGGTTTTTAATGATTTCTAATTTAAGAAAAAATAAGACCTTATTACAAAGGTTTTGAACTGCAATAACAAGGCCCTTTCTCTTTTCCTTTTCTGCCTGTCTCTGCCTTCCTCTCAACCACGTTGCCAAAAGAACATCAAAACTAAAAAAAATCAAGTGTTTAGGACCTTAAGAACTGTGGACAGTATCCTAATATTTGTAATGATGCAGCATTTATTTGTCTGGCCACTTCTTTACAGGGCTGTCATTATCCACTTCACAATAAATATTTGCTTTGTGTATTAAGAGTAGAGAAAAAAAGATCAGTTGGAAAGAATTATCTGTGTAATTGCATAATCTGCAGAATTGTATGGTCAAAATTTTATTTAATATATTTAGTTGTTTATAAATATATTTAATTGTTTACGAATTTAAATATTGTCTCTGATATCTATCAGTCTCAGTGCACAAACTGGACATTATATAAGGAACGCAAAAGGAAAATGCATCATCTCCCACAAGGACTTTGATGGGACCTGAAGTTCCCTAAACCAACTTCTTCCCTGTAAGTTATTATTTCTGTGGCTCTAATTTTCTGGAGTAAAGCTGCAGCTCATGTCCAGGGTTGTGTGTCCCAAAGAGGGTGACCATAGAGCCATGGTCTGCGTGTTACCTGGAGCTGCTCTTTGGGAACATTCCCCTGCTAAAACTCCTCAATTGTTAGCTGAGAAATCACTCTCCCCACCAGGGGGTTGTGACAATTAACGAACATTCCTAAAGCGCTCAGATATTTCACAGATATGCTCCACTGAATAGCAAATGAAACAAATTAGGAACAACGTCTTCAGAGGACCAGGTTTGAAGAGCACACAAAGACACTCAGCTATAGGGTAGTGTATCACAGAATCCTGGAGCAGCAATAGTTGAAAGGGACCCACAAGGACCCTTTGACAACCCCAAGAACCCCACCACATCCCTGAGAGCCTTTTCTAAAAGCTCCTTCAACTCAGAGCTCCCATTTTGTGCACTGACCCAAGGGAAGACGTTAAAAGATTGTGTCATTTCAGTCTGTGTTATACTGCAGAGGCAGAAAATGCAAAATCTTCTCAAAAATAATCAGGTTGGAAGTACATATTTGACTTTCTGAACTTAAAGTTTTCAGTGTGATTTTTGGTTTAATAATCTGGATCCAGGGTACACAAGTGATTCCATAAGAAGCAGCATTTACATATGGTTTCCTCCTCTGTCCCACATGGATTTCTCACTTTGTCACAGCTCAGCTGACGATGCAGCTTTTTCCATACTAATTTGAATTTATCCCGTTTACCCAACTGCCCACTTTCATTGCATTTATAGGGAACTAATAACACCATGACCCTTTTTCTCATTGGCTAAAGTTGCCCAACAATTTTAGAAGTTCTCCGGGAAGAACAGACACACACACAGACTACACAGATACTTCTGGTGTATTTTAAAATCCTGGTTTTGTGGTATCAGAAGTGCTTGGCATGTTCCATATTCTCATTTCCCCAACCTTTTCATCACCTCTCTCTCCTGCCACAGCCCATTATTCATTCATTTGCTGCTCCTCTTCCCAGTTCTCCCATTATGGTCTCACAAGCCCTAAATCCTTGTTCCACGCTGGTTCCTGTCCCAGGCACTAATCCTGCCTCCGAAACCTCATTATTTCCCCAGATAACCCTACCTTGGCCAATGCCAAGCCCATGCCTACCTTGTTCCCACTTATTTCCAGTTGTCCTTCAACTTGTGCCCCATGGGCTGAAAAACAAGAATTTGCTCCTTCCCCGAGTTCCAGGTTGGGCCTTACAAAAATATCTCTATTTCTACCCCCCCACACATCAACTTGGCCCTCCAAAGCTGTTGGAATGAGGTCCTGAAAGGTCACCAGGACATCGTGATCTTCCTCAATCCATGAGAAGATTCTCTTTAAAACATTTTCTTCCTAGAAATCACCTCATAAGGTCAGGAAACAAAAGCGTGAGGCTCTGGGGGTCTTTTGACGAGGAAGATTTTTGTGAGTCTTCTGCAAAGTGGTGGGAAAAACAGGAAAGTTTTCATGAAGTGGTCAATTAATGACTAAAAATAATAAGAAGAATTAAAGCACTGGGATGGGAGAAGTTGGACAGGGCTGGTGAGAAATTAAATGTTTTGGGAATTAGGAGGGGGGAGAAATGGATAAACGTTTCAATGGCTTTTGCATCCACAAGCAGCGCAGGCCAGGGTAAAAAGAAAAACAAAAAGCCTATAAAACTTAATCTTAACTCAAAGGGTGATATGAGGAACTGCAATTGTGTAAAAGTTTTCAGTTAGGAAAGATGAGGACCAAAAATATGCAACTACTGCACAAAACTAGAAATTTTGGCACTTCAGACAAATGTGGAAACAGAATGAATAGCAAAAGGATTAAGAAAATAAGTAGGAAAACATGATTAGGAAAGAGGGCCTTACTAACAGGATCTTAATTCCTCACCTGATCTCAAATTGTGTCCATAATCTGAATCAAATACTCCAAAGTGAGCAGGAGTTTCATTCTAATGGAGAATCACATATTTAATTAATCCTCCATGAAACAATTTGTAACTATCACCTGAATAAAGCTCAGTCCTGGATGGCGACTAAGGAGGGACAGGCATCCCCTGAAATCAGGTATCAAAAATGCTGCAGGGGAAGAAATCTGAGAATATTTGACCTAAAAATCTCAAATTCTACCAGAAAAAAATAGCCAAACAGGCCCGTCGATAGCCTGGGTGTTAGAAATGGGATCCATGGCCCAACACTACAAAACTTGGGAAAGCATGTGCATTACAGATAAAGAGGATGAACCAGCACTTTTCTTGCAAATGAATTCTTCCTCAGCCATTTCCAAATGGGAACGGGATCCCAAGGAAAGCTAAACCCTGTCACAGAGCTGCCACATCAGCCAGCTGCCTGCTCCTGCCATCTGAGCGAGGTACTGTCCTCCAGCCTGGCTTCCTGTAGGAGCAGAAAGCAGATTTTGGCACCTTGAGAGTTCAAAAGTTGTGTTAGAGGCTGAGCTTTGAGAGGATGTGACAGCAAAACTAAATCATTCATAAACGGAAGGCATGGAAGCCACTGCCTTAGAACTCTGTGGTCAAACCTGCCTAATTTATGCATCTTGAGGATACTGAACCTGAGTTTCTTCTTGCCAAAACAAAGAAGGAAACGGGTCAGTCTGTGGGCATAAACACTGTCACGTCTTTATTTCCTGGAAATAAACTTTATAAGCCTTGGTACTGCCACTAGCAAAAGGAGTTTGTCAAACAGGCTCCGCAGTGACTTTATTTGTTCAGTTTACAAACGTGCGAGAGGTGAACTCAACCTAAATCTGGGAAAATGTTGATGTTTGCAAGCACACTCCCTAAAACCTTTGGGAACAGCAACTGAAGGAAAGCTCAGAGATTCTGTCCATATCTGTGTGTGTATATGTGTCTGTCATAGATATAAACACAGACAAAAAGAATTTACTCAACTCCTGGTAAAAGGAGCTTGGGCTTTACTATATTTTGCTATAAATTAAAAAAAAAACTTTCCTGATTACTATTTCCCCAGAGCAAACTCCTTCTGTGTAACATTCAGGTGGGGGACAGGGATTTCCTGGTATTGGTAAGAGCCCAAGAACCTGGAAAAGTTATTAAGGTTTGTCATCAAGTGCAGTCATTCCCCAGCAATGCCAAGGCCACCTCCAGTCCATGTCCCCAAGGGCTTTTAAATCCCTCCAGGGGTGGGGAATGCCCTGAGAAACCTGTGCCAGGGCTTGGCACTAGGAAAGAGTGCCAAAAAAGTCAAAATCCTTCAGGAGTGAATCTGGACATCTCTGACCAGTATTGAGTCCAAAGCTCAGGTGTTTCCCTGCTGCTGTGAATTGGCTGTACAGAAACATTCCCAATTTTAGGGGCAGAAGTTCCTGCTCCATCAGATGCTCATCACATTTACATTTATTTCAACAAATCCAGGATTGGCCACGGACTCCTCACATATTTTATGATTTACCAGAATCTGCTTTAGTCTGAGACCTAATTCTTCCATTACCCATATCACCCATCCTCCTGGCAGCAGAATTTACTTCTCAAACTGGAATAAATTCGCATATTTTTCATTTTAGCATTCTGACATCTTAAAAAAAATAAAATTAAAATTTAAAAAAGCCTTAATTCCATGGAGTAAACGATCACCAACCTTGGGAAAAAGTCCTGGAAGTTATTAATGCTTTTTTTTAATGCAGACTTGTCTGGAGAGAATTTGGTGTCTTTCCCCTCTCAGCTCTGTGTGGTGATGCTTTAGCAAGAGTGCCATGGAGCAGAAGAAATTCAAAGCAGGACCAACAGAAGAATAAGAAAATTTAATACATGACATGTAACTTCAGTGTTTTCCCAAGGGAATCCTTCAGCCTTTGTTTACTCTTGGACTCTCTTCCCCTGACAAGTTCCTAATCTTTCTGCATTCAAAGAATGTGCATTTTACTGTTCAATTCATTTGCTGGACTGACACATCAGTGCTGAACCGTCCTAAAAAACTTTAAGAATTAAAAAAAAAAGCACTGTTAAATAAGGATTTTGAAGCAAAACTTTCTGCCCTGATACCCCCAAAAGAGGGTCTTTATTTAAAATTAACTCTGATGTTTCTCTAAACCTTCAGTGAGGTTTTGTTTATTCCTTGTTAATACTGTCTGAGTTGAACACACTGGAAGCACTTAAGCAACAACAGCAACAAACTTCTGGTATATTCAAGTAGAAACAAACACTGAGATTGTCAACACACAAGACAGCAAATTTTCAACATTCTTGAAGGTGTTGGCTGTTGAATCACTTTACAATAACTCCCATTTCTTCTTCCAGAAAGATGTATTAAAATGCAATTTTAATTAAAACTTACAGTTTCTAGGGTTTTTTTTTTTATTTATTTTAATACTTTAAATGTATAACATATAGAAATTAGGTAGATTTTTTTTTTAAATAAAACCATCTGATAATTTTTTTCCAGCAAGATATAGTCAGTGGGGGACAAAATAAATTAAACAAGGACTGCATTAACAGTAGAAGGCAAATTCATGCTGGTGTGTTACTTGTTCATAACCAGCATAGGAATCAGGAGACTCAGCTTCTTGCGGGGGTATTGACATTGTTGAGTGTACCCCATCTTGAATACTGCGTGCAGTTCTGGGCTCCCCAGTTTAAAAGGGATGTTGAGCTGCTTGAGAGGGTGCAGAAAAGGGCANACATCAGTGCTGAACTGCCCTAAAAAACTTTAAGAATTAAAAAAAAAAGCACTGTTAAATAAGGATTTTGAAGCAAAACTTTCTGCCCTGATACCCCCAAAAGAGGGTCTTTATTTAAAATTAACTCTGATGTTTCTCTAAACCTTCAGTGAGGTTTTGTTTATTCCTTGTTAATACTGTCTGAGTTGAACACACTGGAAGCACTTAAGCAACAACAGCAACAAACTTCTGGTATATTCAAGTAGAAACAAACACTGAGATTGTCAACACACAAGACAGCAAATTTTCAACATTCTTGAAGGTGTTGGCTGTTGAATCACTTTACAATAACTCCCATTTCTTCTTCCAGAAAGATGTATTAAAATGCAATTTTTATTAAAACTTATTGTTTCTAGTTTTTTTTTAATTTATTTTAATACTTTAAATGTATAACATATAGAAATTAGGTAGATTTTTTTTTTTAAATAAAACCATCTGATAATTTTTTTCCAGCAAGATATAGTCAGTGGGGGACAAAATAAATTAAACAAGGACTGCATTAACAGTAGAAGGCAAATTCATGCTGGTGTGTTACTTGTTCATAACCAGCATAGGAATCAGGAGACTCAGCTTCTTGCAGGGGTCTTGACATTGTTGAGTGTCCCTCAGTCCAGCCAGAGCCACCCCTGCCAAAGAGACAGGAATGTTCACCTGCAGAGGAGAAGGATCCAGGGAGAGCTTGGAGCTCCTTCCAGAGCCTAAAGGGGCTCCAGGAGAGCTGGAGAGGGACTGGGGACAAGGGCTGGAGGGACAGGACACAGGGAATGGCTTCCCAGTGCCAGAGGGAGATTGGGCAGGAATTCCTGGCTGGGAGGGTGGGGAGGGGCTGGGCTGGAATTCCCAGAGAAGCTGTGGCTGCCCCTGGATCCCTGGGAGTGTCCAAGGGCAGGTTGGAGCAGCCTGGGACAGTGGGAGGTGTCCCTGCCCATGGCAGGGGTGGAATGAGATAAATTTTAAGGTCTCTTCCAACCCAAACATTCTGGTATTCTATGCTCTATATATCCTTGTGGTCATATAGAGGGAAAGGCACCAAAAGAGCAGGAACAAACCTCCTGACAGGGTAATTCCTGTATCTCATACATCATTTGCATCCATCTGCAGCCCAAGGATGTCCCTGCATGAAACAAATTCTGCTCCTGGGACACCCCCTGGCAGGGGAAAAAGCAGGACAAAACCATTTCCCACGGCCCCACCTCCACCCTCACTGAGCTTCAGGCTCTCCCAGGCCCTGCAGGTGACAAGGAAAGGGGAAAAAAAAAAAGGTCTTTTTCAATGCTAGGATTTCCTCCTGCTGTAAATTCTCCCCCACTGGCCTTGAGTGTAAGAGAAAGTATTTGCTGCTGGTCATCTCACATCCTTGGGGTGTGAGGTAACGTGCACGGAAATCCCAAAAATCCCTCCAGAGAGGCTTTGGGAAAAATCTTTGGCACCTTTGGAGGGTGCAGCACAACCTCTTTATCGGGGCTCTGCTGCTTTGTGGGGTGCAGGAGACAAGGAATAAAGTTTGCCACTCTCCAATGCTCCCTCTGACTGTCCCCACACAATGAATCCTTGCCTCCCCTAATCCTTTTATTCCACCTCTGAAATTCCCTCAAACTTTTGAGGGGTTTATAATGGTAATCAGTGATTTTAGAGGAAATAAATCTAGCCCAGAGCCCAGAGCCCTGTATAAAGCATCCCCAGGAATAAGTCAGGGAGTGAAGTGCTGCATTTCATGTGCTGCCACAGAAACGCTTTCTGGCTGAGGTCTAATATTAATCTATTTTGTCCCTGACATCCAGTAAAACTACAGTGTAGCAAATGCTTTTAAAACATACATATTCAATAAGAGATGCAATAAAGTATTCGGAGCTGTTGGGATGGAGAAGGTTCACACACACACACACACACAAATATCTTTGAAACTCCAGTTAATCAAGGTGTCAAAGTAACTAAAGCAGTTTTACAGATTTTATTGAAAATAAATCACTTTATTATACACTGAAATATATATTATTGTTTCCCCGTCGAGTTTTACTGTCTGCTCGCCCGCGTTTCTTTTTTTTAAATAGAGTATCTCCTGCCCTCTTTAGTCCAGTTTTTATAACTACATTTAGGAGGGAATTCAGCATCCGAGCCCATCTTCAGGCTGCCTTCTCCCCCTGCCCCGCGCAAATAACCCATTATTTGCCATTTTCTGGCAGAAGGAGGCGAGAGGAAACAGAAGAGGAAATGATCTAATGGCTCCAGAGCCCCCCGTTTCCTCCCTGCCCAGCTGGTTGGGGGGTGACCTTACTGGGAAACTGGGGAACTGGGAGGTGGCACCGAAGCTCCGAAGATTTACACCCCTGGCCTCTCATTTTTCAAGGCGAAGCTTCCATGCAGGGACACATAAAACTTCCCGGGGCTCAGCCCAGGGAAGGTTAAAATGAGCGAAAGGAAAGGTTTGATTCGATCTAATGGAGGCCTTAATAGATATTTATAGACTTCGCAGGGAAACTTCTCACTGGAGCTTTTTCGCTCTCGTTATTGAGGAGCTGCTTTCTTTTTAAAGTCTGACTCAGATCTAAAACAGCCACAATGTGTTTCTTTAAAATTCAATATTATACAAAGCTTCTGTTGTGTCATTCATTGGTTAATTCCTTCCTTTTTTTTTTTTCAGGCCATAGCACACACTTTCTAACAACTTATTGCTATAAAATAATCATGTTTCTATAAAATGATTGCGTCTACATGAAAATCTCCTCAATTATTTCTATTTTCAACATTCTCCCTAAAGTTAAAAGATGTCTCATACAGTCCATGTATACTAAATAAACCCTCTCAGCATTTTGGACTGCTTTCTAAACTGATAAATATCACCCATAGAAATGTAAGTTCAGCAGCATTTCTCCTGATATTACATTTTTTTCCCCCACAAAACTAGTTTGAAGTGGAAGCACGTTACCTAAAACGGATTTTAAATATTAAAAAATTAAATCTATACTTAAGAATATTATAGATTTATGTATATTTATATATTTCTTATGCTACATCGACACAATTTAATGACATTTTCTGGTCAACAGAGTGATGAGGATTTGAGGTCTCACCTCGCCATCTCTCCTGGTGACCCCAGGGACTGAAGGAACTCAACCTGCAGCATCTCCACTCAGGTCCTGAATTCAGAACCACTGGAATCTGTAACCCCTGGGCACTTCCAGGCAGGAGTTCATGTTTTAACACTGATTTTTACCAACCCCAGTGACTTTTAATCCAAAACTCTAATTCTATGGGACCTAAAGAATTTTATCCTCCCCTCTTGAACTTCAGGCCGTGGACGTGCCAAAAAATATCAGTTTTCCTGGGAAGAATTATCAGTTCGTCAAGGGCAAATTTTGCTGAGTTTGTTATTCACCAGAAAGAAGTTCCCAGGTAATTTTTATCACAGAAAAAAAAATTAAAATAAATAAAACCACCCTGTTTTTAAGTAATGTACTCAGGATCAGCCCTGAGAGCCCATCAAATTCAAAGGTTTGTGTCCAGCTACTCCATTAGAATTTAACAGAAGAACATGAGTGTGCCTTCCATACTTTAAAAACTGCCTGTAATCAAAACCTAATTAGTATTCTATTTTACTAGTGGGAAAACTGAGAGAAATGCACACAGACATCCATGGTGTTAGATATTAAGCCAAAAGATGTCTCCAGAAACCAGCCATTCATCTTTTGCCTTTTTCTCTCCCTTTTTCTTTTTTTTTTTTTTTTTGCCTTTATCATCAACATCTTGTCTCTTGAAATATAGACATCACTAAATCAAAAACACTTACCTTTTCACATCATTATAGAATTGCTCAGATTAAATAAGAGCTCTGCAAGGCTTCTCAAATCTCAGCTATGTTTTCAAACCACCAGGGAGGGCTAGTTCTGCTCACACAATTATCAAATTGTTGCCAATCTGAGCGCTCCCTGTACCAATCTCATTATTATTAAGTAGTTTCAATCACCTATGGATCTCATTAGCATCACTTTGGGAAAGGTCAATAGGTGACGGCGGCAATTTACTTAAAATTTATCATTAAAATAACCCTTTTTTTTCGGCTGCTTCAGTGCATTTCTGGCGTTCAAACCCACAACTCCGCTGACCTCAGGAGTCCGGCTGGATTTTGTTTGGTGGTTGTGGGGTTTTATTCATTGTTTATTTGGGAAGTGCCGGGGACATCATCGTTCCGTCCTTTGTTTTCCTGGTGGGACTCGCGAGGTTACTGGGTGGTTCACATTGGAAAAGAAAGCGAGGTCAAATCACTCAAGATGAAGTCCTTGCTGAAAAGTTAATTAGTCGCTGAAAATGCATGAGCATTAAAGGGAAAAAAAAAAAGAGAGAAAAAAAAAAAGAGAGAGAAAAGGCAGTTTTAGCAGGACTTTCTCTTAGCAACTGTTCAGTTTTCAGCATTTTATATTTTAAATCTATTTATCGCTTTTCCAACCATAACAACAGTCTTAAAAAGAAAACAAACATTTTTTCAGTTAGAATAAAAAGTATAAAAATTGCTTTCCTCGTTTTTATTTTTTATTTTTTTCCAGAAGGAAAAAAGGCTGCCAGAACTTGTTTATAAATTACGAGTAAACACAAAGGAGAACAATCCTTGCTGGCCGTCTCCCACTCACTTTTAAGTGGATCACTCTGCAAAATATTCTGCAGTTGGGTTGATATTTTTAGAGGAAAACATTTTTGCTCAGTAATGTGGAAATAAAATAACTGCAATCACTTCCTTCCTCTGAGAAAATGACACATAAAATTTTATACTTAAAATTCAATTGAGAAAGAAACTCTGAGGGTTTTTTTTTTTACCCAAAGCCTTGTAGCTGTACATCCTATTTTTATTTCTTTTTATTTTTTTTTTCTGGTCTGTGCAGGCTTATGTTGCATTTTGGATGTGAATTTAATAGAAGATGCTGCAAAAAGTAGCAGCTACAAGTAGCGACAGAGACTTATCGGGCAAATTTGAGAGGGCAAAACATAGAAGACGAACAGAACAACCCTTCACAAGTTCAGACCATGATTTCTCTGGATGAGTTTATGCTCCCAGATATTTTCATTCTTGCCTCTCATTAATTCCTCTTACTCCTGAAATGGTATCAAATGTGATTTCTTTTTAAAATACCCTATAAAATCATCCACTTTTTTTAGGCATAAATCTGCTGGATTTCAGCCGTGCAAATCAGTCACAAAACCCCCAAAATGATCCCCATCAACCTCTGCAGTTGTTGCCATTGATTACAATATTTAAGGACCATTTTGCACATCCCAGTTGTTGCAAATAAAGGGAAGGTGCCCATTTTTGAGCAGGTCACAGCCACAAATTGCAGCGCAGTTTTACACCAGGCCCTTCTACCTGATGCCTTCAAAGGTATTAACTCAATATTTGGGTCCTGGAATGACTCAACATGCCTGAAACACTTCTGATCAAAATATAAAACCTAGATGGAACAATGGACATTCAGAAATAAAATCAGATACAAAATTCGGAAATAAAACCCGGTGGATTTTCAGAAATAAAGACGCCCGAAAAGTCGTTGTACAGACACAAACATTTCATCACCAAACTCTTTCTCTCTCTCTTTATTTATCTTCGCTCGTGGAACTCTACGTAACAGCTCGTAAATGTAGCGCTTGTAATCCAAACAGCCATAAATATCCAGCACACACACACACACACTCTATATGTATATATATTAATATTTGTGATAGAAGCCGTATCTTTAGATCCTCCAAAGGCGTCCTTTGTAGCCCTCTCGCCTTTTAAATTCAGCTATTCTTGAGCTATTCTTGGCTTTGAAATATGTCAGGATAATGCGTTATTGAAGTACCGTACTGAGACTGTACATAAAATCAGTCACGTCCGACAAATTTCCATTTTGCTTAGTTCTTTTTCGTAATTATTCCTCACTTTTATCACAGCCCCGTCCTCAAGAGCTCTCTGGTTACACCACTAAAATTAACCACACGCTACAGGTTGCGCCTCCAAGGGATTTGCCATCAAGACAAACCGAAGGTAAAAGAAAAAAGCAAAACTAAAATAATTTTTCAATCATTTAGGTGAATAATATATAAAACAGGTGGCAAAATTAAGCACAGGAGGTGTAAAGTAAATCTGAAAAAAAGAAAAGTTTCTTATTTGACCAGAAATTGGTTTGTTTCTTAACATACGGCTTTTGAAAGCTGCTGGGAATGACGTATCAGGGATTTAAAACCTGTCTGAAAACTTCTGGCATAAATTGGAGTCTTTTGGTTCAAGAAAGAGTTAAGTCTAACAAGAAAAAAAAAAAAAGAAATTAACTAAAGTAAGGCCCTTGTGATACAATGACACTTGCTCTGTGCTCTTACAGAGAAAAACACGATGATAAAACACCACAAAGAGGAGTGTTATGAATTTTATTAATGACTAGAAGACAGTGTGCAAAACATCAAAGGTCTGTGGAAAAGATTAATGACCCCGTGTGAGACTGTTTAATTACCTCCAGCTAATTAGATTCTTGACCAAATTTTTAATATCTGCATTCCTTCTAAAGCCTAATTGAGATTCCACATTATTTATCAATCTTTCAAAAAGCCCTTAGTGTGCTGCTTTTTTTAGTTTTGGGTTGTTTTTTTTTTCCCTTTGCACTTTGACTCCATTTATGGTCAATTATTAAATAAATAGCAAAGTAACTGTTCTCTCCAAACTGTATATGTGGAACACTTTATGCCTGTTTATTTTGACTGGGAGACTATCACTGGCATCTTTTATACATAATGAAGCACTCGGGGTAATAAACTGACTGACTTCGCTGTAAACAACAGCAAGAATATTTTTGTTATCTGCACAGTGCTCAGGAACTCCTCATGTGGTTTCTGTAAATTAGCCTTTGCTTTGCCAGTTAATCCTTATTTCAGTTTACCTTGGTGCAGGCCCAGGGTGTTATCACGCAAAGCAAAGATGGCCCACAACGTTGGATTGCGTGTGTTTCCCTTCATTCATTTAGATTTTAGCGCTAAAAACCGCCACTGTTAAATGTCTTTATAGGAAGAAATTGATGTCACAAGGCAAGGGACGCATGGAGTAATTAGTTATTTATTAAACCCCTTCAGATCTTCCCTCTGTCCCCAGTCTCGGGTGAAAAGTGACCGGTGTGCACGTCAAACACAAAGACTCAGCTCAGGGAATTCCACTGAAGTTTTATTTTGGAGTGTTGGAAATCAGGAAAAATAAGGTGTTTCAAAGGCTGTGATGGGGAACATATTATTTGCATAAAGTTGGGTTAACAAGGTACTTCCCAGTTCAGGGAATAGGCAGAGAATCCCTGGTCTCTTCCTTTGTTTTAGCTACAAAACAAAGTGTACCTGCTTTGAGAAGCTTTCTGTCATTTTTAATATAGATTAGGTAATTAAAACATGCACATGCAAAATTATACATTTTCAATATGTAGATATAATCCACGTATAAAACAAATCACTTTGGGAAAATTTCTTAGTAACTTCATATAATCTTTTTCAAATTGTCCACTAGAGCTCAGCTCATAAAATCATACCTCATAGATGGAAATATAGGGGATATCTTAAAAAAAAAAAAAAAGGAGAAAACAAAGTATATTCTCTATTAAATTTTAATATGTTTTAAGTTCTTTGTGTAAAATGTTGTTGGTTGTAGCTCCACTAAAATATACAGGATTTTTTTCTGGGAAGTTGACACATGAGTGTCCATATGTACAGACAGACATTAAAAAACTCCAGGACATGATGATGTATGTTATTGTAATTAATGCAGAGGGAGGGATCCCATTTTTCATCATCCTGTTTGCAAGACACTTTAGCCAATGGGATACATCTATGCATTATCACAAAAACACATCATTTAAGAATATAAAAAATAGATGTCAAAATAGACAACAATGTAAATCAATATTAAAATATAATGAACCAGGAATTAAAGAGACATCTAATACATTATGTTTAATTTCTTGAGAGTGACGAAATATTTGATTACACAGTAAATCACTCCCAGGGATACTGAGGCAAGGAACTTATTTGGGACGCAGCATTCAAAGCTACTTCATCTTTCTGATGCAATAAAAAGCTTGAAGTGCTTAAAAATCTATATATACAGGTGGTTCTTTTGTGCTCCAGTTGGTGAAGCAGAGCTTCAAACCCATTGAAGATTTTATCCTTATAGCTGTGGTTATTAATAATATAATTTATTTGCATCAATTCACCAAAAATTAGCGTCATATCTTTATGTTGGCTACTTGGTAAAAGACGGATTAGGGAAAAAATAGCCCTGTTTAACAGAGGACTCACTTTTTGTAAAACTGGGGGTATTTTTGATGTTTTGCATGGAATAAACCCTGAGATTTCCTGTCTCCCCTCCAGACTCCCCCTAATCCTTCAGCAGGACCAGCAGGCTCAGTGGTTTCTCTCTCACAGGCTGGGAACCTCTCTCTGTGCCTTTACCAGCTGATCCACAGATCCAGCCCCAAATGCCTGACACGTGACAGATGCTCCTGGGTTTTTGGGAGGACCATAATGGATATTGGTTGTGAAATAACTGGTCTGGACAGACAAGCTGATAACAGGATTCATTCAAATGGCAATTCAGGCCTGGTTTAATCAACTGCTGTGTGAGTGTGCTTGAATCTGGTGTTAGAGCCTTCAGCAACCCAGGGAGATTCTCCTTAAATCCACATTGGCATCTCCTGCCCTGCCCTCCACCAGGAACTCTCCAGCTCCAGAGATTTCCTTCTCCCACCTGTCACAACACAGGGTCCTCCACGGAAGGTTCACAGATGTCACATCATGCTCTGGCAATCTGAGCAAGCCTGTATAGAACCAGAATCCCTGAGAAATTAAGTCTGGAAAACCCTCTAAGATCATTGAGTTCAACTCTTAACCCAGCACTGCCAAGTCCAGCACTGACCCATGTCCCTAAGTGCCACATCTGCACATTTCTTGACATCCAAGCACCCATTTTTTCCATTTATTCCCAACCATATGGATGCTGAGGATGGTACAATAATAATTTAAAGCCAAATAAAAACCGAGACCTACAAACCAAACAGCAAACCCAAAATTTAGTCCAACTAAATCCAGTACAAAAAAATGTCTGCGCTGAGGAACAACATTTGGGCAGCCAAAGAGCACCCAGAAAACGTAGTGTGAGGCTAAGGGGAGGCCATGAGGCAGCACAAACATTCATTTACTTTGAAAGGGAATTTATTAGCCCAGTTTTGCCCCTGTGGCCTTCAAGAGACTCAATAACGAGCTTGTCTCCTGCATCACCCGCCTCTTCCCCGTGGAAAAATGGAAGGGGCTGGTGGATTCCTCCCCTGGCACATCCATAACCTGTGTCCCCCTGGGAGGGATGGCCAGCCCCAGGAGGACACAAGGCAAGAGCAGAATCTCTGTATTTGCACTAATATTTATTCTCAATATTCTCTGAGAACCTTTATCCCATCTCACATGGAATAAGCTGAATAAATAAACTGAAAGAACATAATAAGACAAATTTTGTGGTTTGAATTTTTGGTTTGCTGCATTTTTTAAATAATCTGCTTTGTCCTAATCTGCTGGATTAGTGTCTGCCTTTATACCAATATGTTCTTGTATATCTGGAGCTCTTTCATCATTTTACATCTTTCTACAACAAGCCTGCCCAAACCCAAGATCCCTTCTAACTTAAAGTGCTCCTAAAAATTTGAAGTGCTCTATTAATTTTAAATTGCTCTACATCATGTCTGCTTAGAATCCCAACTGCCTTTTCAAGCAAAAAAAATATTAAACTATAAAATGCACATCTGCAACATAACAGCTACCCAGGTTTTTATTATTATTATTATTATTATTATTTTAAACATCCACTTTCTCCCTTTTTTTCCTTCACCTTTGAAAGAAACGAATGCTCTGGGAGGAAAATAATAGAGGGACTCATCACACATTTTATTGCAAGCCTCCCTCTATTGAAAACCTTTTAGGTCTGTCACAGGACTAAATATATTTTATGTCTACCAATTGGTAGCACATAGTCCAGCCCATTAACCTGCTGACCTCAATAAATTATGATTTCCTACCACGAGTGGTGTTGCTGGAAGATTGACACCTCCCCAAACGCGCTCTGAGGGTTAATGATACTCCCCAGGATTTTTACAAGGCGACTCCTGATCCCGGATTTCTGTCTCGCAGGCAGTTCTTTGGAGAGCACACAGGGAAATGTTTACGAAGCCTTTGGTGTTTTTTGGGATCTGACTTTATCCTGAGTGAGGAGAAGAAATGGCATCGTTTCCAGCTGAGCCCCTGTCACATCATCTGTGGAACAACAAAGCTGCGGAGCCCCACCGGCAGCACTTCCCTCAGGAGGACCTTTGCCAACCAAACCTTTGCTGTGCTCGTGCCCTGCTGGGAGGTCACACAAGGATGTCTCTCTGCTTCCCTTAGCTCACATCAGTTTTCCACGCAGCAATCCTCTCACCTGACCCTTAGAGGTCCATGCAATCCAGCCCCGGTGATCTCCACCACCTCTGTCTTCTCTTTGATGCTTTTTAAATGGCTGTTATTGAAAGGAACTGCTTGAGTGAAAGACAAAAATAATTCTATTTACTGGGAAGATGGGGCTGACTCAGTACAGCAGTGAACCTGACTCAGTACAGTGGTGTAGTCTGGGAGCCAGGCTGGTTTTTAGGACAGAGTTTTAAGCTGAAAGCCTCTCTTTCTTCTGCTTGCACTAACAAGTGGATTCACTGTCAAAGTCATTTTCCTCGTGTCACTGTATCTGAAGTACTTTATATTAATCTATCAAAGGGTCACTGCTCCTTCAGTCAGTGACCATAAATACACACAAATACAAAAACACACGCTCAGAGTATCCCATGCACCAAGTTCCTTCAGATCCATATATATTTCCTACTTTGCCATGCAGATATAAAACCCTCTGAGTGATGGGATGAAGAAGTGACCCTTTCCAGCCATCATGCTTTGTCAGGGGAGGAACTTGGGAGGTGCTGATTATTTACACGCAGTTCACCACAATAAGCTGCTCCCGGGATATTTTCCAAGTAACAAATTCACACAAACTTTAAATTAGAGCTGGATGTCTCCAAACTCTCTGCACTTCAGAGCATCTCTCTGGTGCTGGACCAGTTGGGATCCTGTTGAGGACAGGAAGGGGCAGGTCACCTGTCATCCAAGATTAGACGGTACATTCCCAGCTAAAAGACGAGTTACCCCCCCTGCCTGGGCCAAAGTCCAGTTGCTTTCCTGATTGGTAGGATCTCATCTTCTCTGTCCACAGTCTGGAGCTGAAATAATTCCAAGTGCATCTGTATCCACCTCTGTAGCAGAGCAGCAGCACTTACTGACACAAACAAGACTCTCACCTTGAAAGAGGATGTGATTCTCTCCACCTAAACCATTTTCTTACATTATCACGGTGTAACTTGTTTTACTGATGCTGATTCCTGTTACTTGTGCATCCATGCAAATTCCCAGTGCAATTTCTGCTCCTGAAGACCTTTGATGCTCATTTTTCCTGTGTCAGAACCCTATCAGGTGAAACTTTTTCAGTCTCTAACCAGACACTTTATTCTAAGGGCAGTTTAAAGGTTTGTTTGCTCTGCTTAAAAGACGATTTCTGTGGCAAAGCCATTGATGTTTTTGTCTTGAATGACATCGGCAATACATTATTCACTGGATCACAGCCATAAAACCTCTGTCACTGCTGGAATTTCTCCACTCTGAAGCTCCGTATTGGGAAGGATTGAACTCACATTTTCCCTTTATCTGACTGCAAGATATTGAAAATAAAGTGGCTACAGCCACCATAACAACCCACCCCTCTCCATCCCACCCCTTGGGAAAGCCTTCTGCTACTTGAACATCCTCAGAGTCCAAGTTTCCTGTTCAAGCCTTTGGTTCAATAAAATATCTGCTGGATGCAAAACCTGTGGTTATACTGGGTTTTGTTGAGCAGTTTCCTAATAAAGGGCAATGCGTGTTCAGCCCTCATAGTAACTCAGATGTGACACAAATAATACAGCACATAATTACAATGCCCTTTCGCTCACCTCAAATTCAAACAAAGGTTAAGCTGCCCTTTAAAAAAGTAAATATTTTCTGTAGTCAAATAAGTGTAGACACCTTTAGAAACAAGGATATATTGCCAAACTAAACTAAACTGAAAATGCTTACAATAGAATAATTTCAAAATATGGGGGATGCAGAGCTGCTTAGCAGAAGAAGTGGCCAGACATCCTGGCATCAGGATGGTCCTTTACCTTACAAAATTCCCAGGCTGATCTCTATATGTTTTCCAGGAACTGTTGTTTGAAGTTTCTGTCCTGTCAGAGCAGATAGGAGAGAGAAATATTAAAAATAAGAAAGTGCATAATCTCCTTGCCCCCTTAAGTCTGGTAAACAATTTATGTCCAATTTCATACAACGGAATGAATCCACGGACCTTTAAGTAATTATGAAACAGACATTGATGCTTAAAAAATAAACTTCAGGGGAAATCTCACGTAGTGGCCAGGAAGTGGCTGGTAGGTTTTATTTAGTTCTCATAGTCCAAGGTTTAGCTGTTGGCAAGATAAGAGCCAGGTGTGTTTTACACATTTAATTTGTTTAGTCTGAAGTTCATTCAAACTGTGCTTTTAAACTCCAAGTCTGCACCCGACTTCTAAAATCCAAATCTGGGATGAAAGGGTGTCAGATATATCAGGGGCTCTAAATGAGAAGGATCGCATTTGGGGGAGGAAATTGTGGGTTATTTCTGGTGTGTTGGTTTCAGAGGGCTGGGGGGTTGTTTGCCGTGTTTGGATAATCATGGAATCACAGAGTCATGAAGGTTGGAAAAGACCTCCAAGATCATCAAGTCCAACCTTTGGTTGAGCATCACCTTTCACACTAAGCCATTCCATGAAGTGTCGCATCCACTCGTGTTTTAGATGCTTCCCACGATGGTGGTTCCAGCAGATGGTCCAGAAGACCTGCAAAACATCAGTGTTGTCCAATGCAGCCTCTCATTCCAAAGGCAAAACCACACTGAGGGTCATTTCCAGGGATTTAGGGCCAAATAACCTCACCTTGCTGACCTGCCCAGTGAATGGATGAAAAGCACCCAAGATGTTAATATTTTGACCTTCAACTACCTCTGGCAATAAGAGAATTTCAAGATATTTTGGTCAATAATCACTTTATACATGAAATTCGAAGGGGTAAATTTGTGACAGTAACATTCACAAGGCTCCAAGGTGGGGCAAAGCAGAAGAAAACAGACATAATATCCATAATTACCATTGCAGTGTTGACCAACCTAATTTTCAGGCTCTGATTGAGTCTCCCAATCGTATTGGTGTAAGTAATATTCAAATTTAACTGTACTTTCCCTTTGACAAGTATTAATCATGCTCTTCTCTGTTTGATCCACTAAAAAAAGATAGTGAATGAATTTACACCCTGTTACTTATTCATGAACAAGTTGTGCCCCTGAATTTTAACATGCCATGCCTTAAACTATTAGCAGTATATCTGCTTTATGTGATATTCCTACAGAAGCTGGCAGTCCATCAATTTAGTGTCCATACATTTCTTTGAAAGCTATATTATAATTAGAGCTTAGGTTAATACTATTCCGTAACCATAAAACAGACGTAAAATAATTATAACTCATTTAGTGAAATTAGAAAAAGAGCAATTATTAGACTCCCATTGTGAGGCTTTGCTGTGAGGGACAGATAATCTATCTGCAAGATGTACTTTGAGAACACCATTTTGAAAGAAATAAAGTAGATAAATTACTGTTTTGTTTGGGTTTAAGAAAACTTGGGCCCATAAACACAAGTTCAACAAACATAAAGGATGTGTGTAAGGGAAGTGAAAGTTCTACTGCAAGAAGAGAGATTAAAGTATTTAGATGATGCTTTCCTGACAATGTCTCTCAGGATGTTGTGAAGTTTGATTTGTTAATATTTGCGAGGCATTAAGTACTACAGTGATGTGGACACAGGCCTATAAAAATACAACTAAACATGAGGACGTGCAGTTTGATGGGGAGGGAGTGGGTTCAGCAATGCCAACATGCACCTCAGCACACTTTGAGTGCAGGATTTCATGGAATCACAGACTGGTTTGGGCTGGAAGGGACATTAAAGGTCATCTCATCTGAAATTGGGCAGGGACATCTTCCGCTAGACCAGGTTGCTCCAAGCCCCGACCAACCCGGCCTTGGAGAGTTCCAGGGATTTCTGATAACTTTAATTAAGTTTTTATATATCAGAATTTCTCATTCTCCAAGCTCCTGGTATACTGAGGTGTCCATTTTATACACCTCCCTGGCTGAAATAGAGTTTAGGACTGTATTAACCCAACATTTTTACCTTCTTTTATATGAGAGTAAAAAAATCATCTTTCTGATGAACCAGCAGCCAAAATAATGTCTTTTCCTGATGGACTGTTGTGCAGCTACTGCTCACACTGATGCAAATCCCTCAATATTGCTATTTTCAAGACTTACAACAGAACCTCCTTCAGATAAAATGGATATTTTTCCGCTCTAAACACAGGATCTTGTATGTTTGGATTGTAACTTCTCTTTAGGTCTTTGGGCCTATGGGCCTTTATTTTTTTGTATACTGTTAGTAATAGAAAATTACATCTTAAGCTACAAGAGAGTATGTTTAGATTGGACATTAGGAAGAAATTCTTGGCTGTGAGGGTGGTGGGGCCCTGGAAAAGGTATCCCAGAGAAGCTGTGGCTGCCTCACCTCTGGAAGCGTCCAAGACCAGGTTGGATGGGCCTTGGAACAACCAGCTTTCCATGCTCATGCCAGAGGTTTGGAATGAGATGAGCTTTAAGTTCCCTTCCAACCAAACCATTCCATGATCCCATGATATTGGTCAGTCTATTCCGTTCATAAGGAATCGCGACTTGGTTCACCTCAAAAGAACTCCATAAAAGCCAAGTATTTCCTTCAAGAGCTCCCATGAGACGAAGACAAGGATCTGAAAGGAAATTCTCCTCATGGTACTCAGAGCCCAACCCTAAAAGAAGACAGACCCAAGCCACAGAGAAATCAACGGGTTCATGAAAATGTGTCAAACACATTGTTGGAGCAGAGCTAAACACAACAGGGCACAGAGACACTACTCCTTCTCATTGCTAACATTAAAAACTATAATGAATTAAACACCAAATGGCTTTCAAGTGTCTGTAATTTATTCAGAGCAGCACTACACTGATATTTCTCATTGCTTTTAGGGTCAGCACATTCACTATTCATATTTTCGGTCTTATCTCTGCAGTCGAGAGAGACAGAAGGAAGTCTCTACTCTCAGGCTGATTTCAAAAGCTGGAGGTAAAAACATCAAATGTCACACAATATGGCAAAAAAAAAATCAAACTCTATTCAATTCTTTGTTTCTTTGGCATAATTTCTCTGGAATGCTTTCGAACTTTCAAAGAGTCTTATAAATTCCTCCAGATTTAATTTATAGCAATGAATTAGAATTAAAATCAATCTATTTTGTATAACACACACACACAAAAAAAAAGGTAAAGCACATACAAAAGGCTTACATTTTTTAAATGCTTGTTTGATTCCTTGATTTTTACGTTCAAGTAAGACTTTATTTATTGGTTTATGCTGTAACATAATTTCTTGTTAAATGAACCTTAAGAAACAGAAGTCTGATGAGAGAAATTCATCACTCCCAACACTTGCAAAAGTGGAAAGGGTGAGGTTGGGCTCCTTGTTTAAATAGTGGAAATGTGTTGCTGTAAATGTAGGAACAGAGGAACTTCATCACTAATTTTACTTTCCAAATGCCTCGTAAATTCTCTGCTTCCAGTTAAACAACACAAAAGACAAGTTCAGAGACCTGGTACCTCTGACAGTTGTGAAAGACAGGAAAAGAAATGAATGACGTTCTCGGGAGAATATTTTTCTGTCACTTAAGCAGTTTACATATTTCTCTATTTTTACCGTATTTTTCTTCTTCTGATCACCAGGGATCGTATGTGAGTTTAGGGTCATTAGGGCCCTGTCTAGTGCCAGACAGATTCTGCTGCAGTCAGATTTTTATGATGACAGCATGAAATTTTTGGAATGCACTGGTGAGTTGTGTGACTATTGTGAGACTGTCATTAAAAAGGAAAAAAAAAACAAATATATCTTGTCTTTCTTTCACCGTGAGCGAGCCTTTGACTTTCAATTTTGCAAAATGCAGCTGATTTCTTAGAAGAGATGAAAAAAAAAAAAAGTAGCAAGCTTCATAATTAGTATTCAAAAATAACCACAACTGTTTTATTCTGTTTCCATCGGGAGCGAAGGACTATAAATTTTTTTCAGGATTAAGAGACAGGGAACAATAGTTGGGAAAACACGAAATAAGAAAAAAAAAAAAGCCAATGAAGAATTTGACCTTTTTATTTAATTCTTTCTTTCCTTCTGTCTCCTTCCCCTTTCTTTTCAGTGCTTCAATCTGTTCTCCCCATCCTTGGGGAATGCTGCTTGAACCTGCATTTGTGAATTATAAGCTCTCTGTACTGTACATAGCAGTTGTTAAGGATCAACTGATTAACCATTTTAGGGAAGATTTAGAGGACTCATTCCAATTTTTACAACTCCATGTGGTTTTCAAATATTGTAATGTTTTCAACCAATATGTTTTCTGCCTCCCAGCTGTAAGACAATACCTATTGGCTTGGGGGGAGGGAATTTATTTTTATACAGTTTTGTTATAATACAATTTTTTCACGTTGCTAACAGGATCTTCTGGGAAAGAGCAAAAAAAAAGCCTCGAGATGAAATATGGCTTACTTCTTTCTTTGCTCACTCACTCAGGCCACTGAAATGCCATGGTCCAAAAATGAGACATCCCAGCACACACTGAACAGCCTGAGAAGGGACAAATGTTGGGATTCATGAATCCACTGGTTTTGTTGGCTTAGAAAGACCCTTTAAATTATTTCATACATTTAATATCCTCTGTGGTTTTGAATGGGAGCATAAAGGGCTATTTGTATCCAGGCCCAAAGGACCCAAATTCGTACCCTGCACCGCTTTTTGCAACTGTATTTTCTCTTGGGGTGACCGTGGACCCCTTTAGCGTAAAATACCTCAAAGAGTTGCAGAGAGAAGTTGGTAATTGATCTAAACAAAATGGTAAATACATTTAACACCAACGTGTTGTCTTTGGGAACTGTTCTGAGCACCTCCCTCTTTATTTTCTAATGGCCCTAAAAGCAAAGCCTTTCCTTCAGGAAGCTCAGGCATGTTTTCCTGTCCATTTTATGGATCTCAAACTTTAAGGTGTGGCTTTGAGCAGCAAATTTTAGATATTTGCTTCTTCTGCTGATCTCATTTCAGATATTAAAGCCTTTATGGTATCGTTTTCCAATCATTGCTTCAGCTGTACCACAAGTTTCCCTATTTACAGAAGTGCATGTTAATCACCACCATCACCACTGATAATGTCATAATATGATCATATTATCACAACATAACAGCTAATACAATAAGAACTATAATGATTGTAATTATAATTTTAGCTAATGTTATTTAATGTACTATAATAATGCCCTAACAAGGGTAATAACAAAAATTATACTTAAGGTCCTGGCCAAGAGCAAACATGCTGCTTTGGCTAATGTAGAATGTACATTAAACTATTGATTTCACAATAAAATCTAAATACTATCAAAGAGCACCAATTTACCTCACAGGGACTAACCAGGCAGGACAAATTTAAGTTGGTTTATCCTGAATTCTTTGTGAGCATTTCCATGTGGCTTAACAAACCCTCCTTGATTAGTGTTGAAGCATCTTCATTTCACTATAAACACATGGTCAAAGATATGTTCACTAATTAAAATATGGTCAAATACACGCTCAGAGATGGGATTTTGTGATTCATCACCCTTCTGACTGAACACTGTCTGGAGTTAGGAGATACCAACTGAATTTATCTCTTTCTGTTCTCCTGAAAAGAGAATCTGCCAGGGAACAGCTCAAAACTAGGGACATTCAGTTAGGAAGTCACTTCCAGATCCAAACCTCAACCATGGCAGGTCTCCTGCAATTTTAGGAAGAACTTCTCCCTTCTGGATTTGTCTGCACCTCATGCTCCATCTGGTATTTTGAAATTTTATCAGGTGAAAATTGTTATTAATTGTTATTAATTAAGAATTTGAGCCTAGCATAAAAAATGTTTTTCCAAATAATACCAAATAAATCAATAAAGTACTCACCCAGGAAGTCAGTGAGAATTGAAACATTCTGCTTGTTAGGAAGTACTTGGATCCCATATGTGCTGGCACTTGGGATTCCATGCCTCTCACTAGATTTTCTTTTCCCCTCCATGTTAAATGATGGCATATTCTTCTTAATATCATATTGGTCCAATTTCCACTTGGAGGTTTTCTGCAACAACCAATCCAGAGGGCACCATAGAGAAAATAAAGAATATTAAATCATAAAGATGTATTAGTTTATTAATACCCAAAAATCTTATAGGATCTGCTTAAAGCCTTTCACTACAAGTTCTCTTCATTCCTCCTGTGAGACTCTGCAACCTCCAGAACATTCCCTCAGTCCTTCTCCCAGCACTCATAATCCTAAATTCCCCATGAGAGAAACACAGATCACACAATCAATGCAATCTTAATTTCTTAAGTGACGATATTGTGGTGACTTTCTTCAGAGAAAACCACCAAGAGTTTTTTTCTCGTGCCACAATTTTTTGGTGGCATTTTTATCGCAACAAATTTCTTCTGTGTGCGCAAGATCACACATAATTTCTGCCAATCCATTCTTCACTGATACGTTGCCCCTAATATTTTGACACTGCAAGGAATTCCACAATATTTAAATTATTTGACTGCTGCATTTGTGTTTCTAAAAGAGTGAACACAAGACTCTGAACTGAAGGAAAAAATGTGGAAGCTTCCAGACACAATCCCAGGAGCTTTTGATTCAAAGCATCACCAACTCTGCTGCAAAGCTTTTCACAATGGATTTGGCTGGTTTGAGCCTTCAGCTCCCTTGAGGTACATAAAAGAAAGCGTTTTGGAAGGTGTACATCAATTTGACACAAACCAATTGCTTCCAGGAGCAGATAAAGCTGCCGGGAGCTTGGAAGTGAACTCACAATCCAGTGGAGATCCATGGCTCCATTCCTGCTTATTTATAAAGTATTTGCCACGTATTTACAAAGGAGTTGTGTGATTATGGGAATCTTGAGACAGGAGGCACTGCCAAAATACACAGCTATGAATCTAAATGTTATAGATGTTAGGTTTTAGTTGGATTATAGGTTGGACTTGATGATCTTCAAGGCCTTTTCCAACCTGAACAACACTGTGATACTGTGATACTGTGAATGTGAAATAAAAATCCAAACCAAGGTCAGGACTCCATGTGTAAATACATAAGGAATATTGTACAGTATTGGAGGATACAAGTGGTGTTTTCACAAAATTCTGTTCCTACCAAATAAATCACTCTTGTATTTACCCTCTTCAAACTATCTATCATGGTTTGCATAAAACCAAGCTCACTCTTATGCCTTGCAATTCCTGTATCTCCAAATCAAACTGACATTAATCAGCTTATTAGTCATGGCTTAGATTGTACTTCAACTCCAATTTTATTCACAATTTTCCTTGACTTCATCTGGAAGACTTGCTCCAATCCNGAGATGGGATTTTGTGATTCATCACCCCTCTGACTGAACATACCAACTGAATTTATCTCTTTCTGTTCTCCTGAAAAGAGAATCTGCCCGGGAACAGCTCAAAACTAGGGACATTCAGTTAGGAAGTCACACCCAGATCCAAACATCAACCATGGCAGGTCTCCTGCAATTTTAAGAGTAGGAAGANCACATGGTCAAAGATATGTTCACTAATTAAAATATGGTCAAATACACGCTCAGAGATGGGATTTTGTGATTCATCACCCCTCTGACTGAACATACCAACTGAATTTATCTCTTTCTGTTCTCCTGAAAAGAGAATCTGCCAGGGAACAGCTCAAAACTAGGGACATTCAGTTAGGAAGTCACACCCAGATCCAAACATCAACCATGGCAGGTCTCCTGCAATTTTAGGAAGAACTTCTCCCTTCTGGATTTGTCTGCACCTCATGCTCCATCTGGTATTTTGAAATTTTATCAGGTGAAAATTGTTATTAATTGTTATTAATTAAGAATTTGAGCCTAGCATAAAAAATGTTTTTCCAAATAATACCAAATAAATCAATAAAGTACTCACCCAGGAAGTCAGTGAGAATTGAAACATTCTGCTTGTTAGGAAGTACTTGGATCCCATATGTGCTGGCACTTGGGATTCCATGCCTCTCACTAGATTTTCTTTTCCCCTCCATGTTAAATGATGGCATATTCTTCTTAATATCATATTGGTCCAATTTCCACTTGGAGGTTTTCTGCAACAACCAATCCAGAGGGCACCATAGAGAAAATAAAGAATATTAAATCATAAAGATGTATTAGTTTATTAATACCCAAAAATCTTATAGGATCTGCTTAAAGCCTTTCACTACAAGTTCTCTTCATTCCTCCTGTGAGACTCTGCAACCTCCAGAACATTCCCTCAGTCCTTCTCCCAGCACTCATAATCCTAAATTCCCCATGAGAGAAACACAGATCACACAATCAATGCAATCTTAATTTCTTAAGTGACGATATTGTGGTGACTTTCTTCAGAGAAAACCACCAAGAGTTTTTTTCTCGTGCCACAATTTTTTGGTGGCATTTTTATCGCAACAAATTTCTTCTGTGTGCGCAAGATCACACATAATTTCTGCCAATCCATTCTTCACTGATACGTTGCCCCTAATATTTTGACACTGCAAGGAATTCCACAATATTTAAATTATTTGACTGCTGCATTTGTGTTTCTAAAAGAGTGAACACAAGACTCTGAACTGAAGGAAAAATTGTGGAAGCTTCCAGACACAATCCCAGGAGCTTTTGATTCAAAGCATCACCAACTCTGCTGCAAAGCTTTTCACAATGGATTTGGCTGGTTTGAGCCTTCAGCTCCCTTGAGGTACATAAAAGAAAGCGTTTTGGAAGGTGTACATCAATTTGACACAAACCAATTGCTTCCAGGAGCAGATAAAGCTGCCGGGAGCTTGGAAGTGAACTCACAATCCAGTGGAGATCCATGGCTCCATTCCTGCTTATTTATAAAGTATTTGCCACGTATTTACAAAGGAGTTGTGTGATTATGGGAATCTTGAGACAGGAGGCACTGCCAAAATACACAGCTATGAATCTAAATGTTATAGATGTTAGGTTTTAGTTGGATTATAGGTTGGACTTGATGATCTTCAAGGTCTTTTCCAACCTTAACAACACTGTGATACTGTGATACTGTGAATGTGAAATAAAAATCCAAACCAAGGTCAGGACTCCATGTGTAAATACATAAGGAATATTGTACAGTATTGGAGGATACAAGTGGTGTTTTCACAAAATTCTGTTCCTACCAAATAAATCACTCTTGTATTTCCCCTCTTCAAACTAATCTATCGTGGTTTGCATAAAACCGAGCTCACTCTTATGCCTTGCAGTTCCTGTATCTCCAAATCAAACTGACATTAATCAGCTTATTAGTCATGGCTTAGATTGTACTTCAACTCCAATTTTATTCACAATTTTCCTTGACTTCATCTGGAAGACTTGGTCCAATCCATGTGATGTCTTTCCTCTTAACTCTTCACATTGATACCATCTCTTTTTATTGGACTCTTGATGCCCACTGATGTTTTATGCATAATGATGCTCCAGTTTAATTGAGCTGTAAGCTTCAGTTTAATTATGAGCCTTCATGATACCTTCAGCACTTTTTCTTCTCTGATTACTGTAACTGGCTCTCTGTAACCCCTTTAAAATCCTTAATCTATTAAACCACTTGTAGACAAGTCATTTTTAGGAGAAAGTCTAATTACTGCATTGCAATTATCTTAATGCATCTTCAGTATTTAGGGGAATGAAAAAAACCAACCTGAGTGAAATGCACTTTGTGGACTATTCCAAACATCCACATTTAATGATCTGAGTCACTTCATCTCGTCTGTGCTCGAAATGAATTTATGTGGAGAAAGGGAAGTGACACTCAAAGTCATTTTTGGGTACATTTCTGATCATTGCATTTCCCACAGCTTTTATAGTCGTGACTTTCAGACTTACTGTGCAATTCTGCTTCTTTCAGTGTATGAAATTCTCCTTCTTTCAGCTTTGGAGTAAAAAAACAAAGAAGTAAAAATAAAAAAAAACCTCATTTACATGTGTCTCTAATGTATTTAAAAAAAAAAAAAACAAAACCATAAACTCTCCAATAAATCAGCTTTGCCAGAAAACTGATGGGTTTCATGGAGTTCAAATGATGGAAATCAAAATTATCCATATTTCAATAAAAATAATGAACGAAATTAAGTCTGGACTCATATTTACTGCTTTTAGAAAGCCAGATATATCTCTAAAAATGGCACTTTTGATCCAGTCCGTGCCTTAATTTATAAATTCTTTCTATACCTTTTATACCTATAATTTTATACATTATATGCACAGCTCTTTTCTACTCACTATTATTAATTTTTCCTGACACTTTTGAGCAGGATCCGGTATGTTGTTTGTCTATCACACACTGAACTGCTAAAGTTAAGGAGAGTTACTTATATTGGGATCCATAAATGTTTTCTGGGATCAAGTTACTGCATTTCCAATAAAAACTATCCATAAACAGGCACAGAGCACTGGAGGCAGGATGTCCCTGAGAGCTCTCCAGACCAACTGATTTCCTTACATTTTCCTCACTTTCTTTTTCATTTTTCCCCTTTTGAATTTTTTTCCCCTTTTAATTTTCTTCCTTTTTTCACCTCCTGTTTTCCTTTTTCATTTAAGCTTTCTGCACCTCCAACACTGTCACTCAAAGTACCGGCCAAATTTGCCCTGATTCTATTAATATTTTTATAAGAAACATATATAAAATCTTTATGACTCCTCTTGACCAGCAACCTCATTTTACATCAAGGTAAGAGAGAAAATTTCTCAATCATTAAATAAAAATTCCACGTGTTCATTCCTTCAAAGCAGTATATCTCTAGTGTTGATATTGTGACACAATTTTTTAGGTTGGAGGTTCCAGGTTCATAACGCAGAATATAAATCTTATTTTGAGGTGAGTTCTGTTGAGCACAGACTAAGAGGAGCACCAACAAGGACAGGCTGACAACTCTCCAAAGCAGAAGCGCTTTCCTGCCAAAAACATTCCCAAAGACCTTGTCATTCCCATGGGGAAGTCAAGGCGTTCCCTTAGATCTACCTGGGAGATGTGTGATCGTACAAGTGCCCAGTGATAAACACGGACCAGCTCAGCCTCAGCGGCATCGCTGCAACCTCATCCCTGGAGAGCCATTCCAGCCTCGCTGTGTAAACTCACTGGTATCACTACTAATTGTGACAGTGCTAATTAAGAAGCTGCCCCCCCACCAACATTTCCACCTTTACCACTTTTGCCTGTTCTCCAAAATCCAGCCCTGGGGTAGCCAAAGCTTCCTGGGTTTTAGTACATGTGGGAAGCGTGTGAGGAGCAGCTGAGGGCGCTTGGTGTGTTCTGCTGGAGAACAGCCTGAGGGGAGTTGTCACCTCATGGCAGGGACAGAGGAGGGGCAGGGACTGATCTCTGCTCTGGGGGGACCAGGGACAGGAGCCAGGGAATGGCTGGAGTTGGGTCAGGGCAGGGTCAGGTTGGATCTCAGGACAAGATTGTTCTTCCCCCAGAGGGTGGTTGGGCACTGCCCAGGCTCCCCAGGGCAGTGGGCACAGCCCCAAGGCTGCCAGAGCTCCAGGAGGGTTGGGATGATCCTCTGGGGACAGGGGGGACCCTTGGGGATCATCCTGTGCAGGGCCAGCAGCTGGGACTCCATGATCTCTTCTAATTCAGCATATTCTGGGATTCTCCTTAAAGCACCAGCTCAGCATAAAGAGCTCCAGTCTCAATATTGAACTTCCAGCCCCCCAAAAGCACCATTCAAGCCCTGAAATGTTCTCATAGCTCAAATTAAACACTTCCATGCTGCCAAGGGGTTCTCATGCCTGTTTGTCTGGACCAGTCTTACTTTGCTGTACAGGCACTTCCATCATTATTCCACCTTTGGAAGAATCAGGAAGGAAAACATGCATCAGCTTCTGCTCATCACTACTTGCAACTTTGATGCCACAAACCTGGGAGGGGTTTAAAAAAGGTTTTGCGGAAATTGTTTTCAGATTTCTCCTCTTGGAAAAAGATTAATTGCAAAAATTTATTCTTATTTATCCTCAGTAAGGTTAAAACTGTGCCTCAGCCAGAAGGGAAATACAAAGTTCAGTCACTGTAAGAGAAATGGCACCAATAGTTCCAAAGTTTGGGGAATAGAAATACACTCAACTCCAAACACAACACAGGTCTCTAATATTCACTCACAAGCACAATTTTATGGATCACCTTCTCGTAAGATTTTAAATCAATTAACAATATTTTTCTAAGAGGTGATGCTCTAATTCAGTATCTTCTTATACCTCCAGTAATACTTTGCCAAAAATATGGGTTTTGACTAAGAACATTAATCTATATGAATTGTTTCAGCTACCAATAATTCATAATTCTGATGGAATATGAGTCACCATGCCTAAAACCAGTGGAACAATAAGATCAATAAGTGGGTCACTGTTTATGTGGTTTGTTAATGAGCCAACATTTATTAGAAATTATTTTTGTTTTGGTCAGTGACTGAATCTGATGTATTTGCCCTTTATACTTTCAGTGCTTTAGGAAGAGAAAAACAGTTCTCATCTGGCCAACATCAAAATCTGGGGTCCAGTTACCAAAGGAAACACAGAAAACCAGCACAGAACAGACCTGATTTCAACCTTCTAATATTCCGGATGAGCTCGACCATTATATTTCCCCCCCCAACTGGAAATATTTGGCCCACTCACAAGTTTGGGGATGATTGCAACCATGTTTCTCTACCTCCAGGTATAAAATGACCTTCTACAATCGACTTCAAATTCTCTGTTCCCCAGATTAGCTCTTCCTCTGTGGATGTTTCTCATGGCTTTTATAAAGAACAGACTTTTAAATGTGAGAGGTGCAACTTTTGTATCAAACCAAAGTACAATTAAATAATATTTATCTGCCTCTGTACCAAAACCCTGAAAACTGATAATTAAGCAAAACCCAATTTATCTGTATATTTTAGGGTCAGTAGAGATTATTCCCTCACCCTTTCTAATATGTTAATGGTGTAGGCAAATGCATTTGATCCAAGACTAGATTTTCCTAAGCAATGCACACTTCATAATATCCATGGAAAATATTGACTTTAAAATTCATAGGGAGAATATATTGGAAGGGGGAAGGGCTGCTGAATTTAAGTAGCATGGCAAAATACCATGTTTTGACTGGCATTCTGCAGTTATTTCTTCATAACTTTTAATAACGTGTTTCACTTCTGGTTTACTCAATAAACAGCTCAATCACTTGATACTGAAATCACCCTCAACATTTATTTCCTTCCATGGGGCACATGAGCCAGTTTGGTTTTTATAGGATGAATGTTATTATTGTAGGGTTTTCCATGGATGTTGCCTGCCCACTACTGACTGATTTCCTGACCTTGGAAAAACAAGATAGCTACGACTGATTTTAAGAGAGTGTACCAAGAAATTAATAAAATTTATGAAGAAAAAGTGAGAAAACAAATCTAAATTAATGGATTTCACTTGACAATTTATTTCAGCGCATTTGATGGGGGGTTGTTGTTTTGGGGGTTGCTGTCCCTGAGAGCTCTCCAGACCAAGTTTTTAAAAATCTAAATTTGATATTTCTTTCTGTCCATGGATATGAACGATCTCTGCCAAAGATTCCCTGGAGATCTCCAGTGTCCAACCAAGTCTTCCTGGCCTACAAGTCAACTTACCTTCTGCCTTACGTCCCCTCTTGGAATTCAGGATCTTCTTGGTGTAAACCTTCTGCCTCATCAGGAAAACATCACTTCCAGGGGTCCTTCACCACAGGATGAACCCAACCATGAAAGGGAACCCTCCTTTGGAAATCTCAGGTCATGTAACAGCTCCAAAGTTCCATATGTCATATATCCATGAGCACTGTAACTACCAGTTTACTTACAATAAATCCATGGCAAAGAAGGGATGCAATAAGGGAAAATGATCCCACAGAACCAGAGGAAAGAAGAAAGAAATTATGAGAAAATTAAACAACATCCCTCTAAGAGAGAAGGAAAAGAAAATCACCAGAGCTTTGTAGAATTCTATTATCTTTCCTTCTGGAAATGTCTCTGCTGGTGTCTAATCTTTCTCATAATAATTTTGTATTGGTAGGTCTCAGTCATTTGTTAATACTTGTGCAATCAAATCTTTTTTTCCCACTCTGTTGTCCTGTGTTGAGAGCTTCCAGTTCATAGGCTAAATCTGTCACAAGGAGCTAAATTTCAGCAGAGCGAAATCTAATTTCATATAAACTGTTTCAGGGTTCAATATGGTCTAGTTCCTCTTGTACATCTCAGGTCAGTTTTGCAATGGTGATGTTTCCAAATTTTGCATTTAAGAAAAAAAGTGCCAATTTATTTGTTGTAAAAAAGAACATTCATTAAAATATTACATAAAATAACTTTCAAGTCTGATCTTTGACAATCTTCCCTTCATTTTCTTCCAGACTCTCTTCACCTTTTATTGCACCCCAACATATATTTGCAATAAGTGTATCATAATCCTCCCAATCATTCTACCACTTTCCAAATGGTCCAATATCAAATTATTCATTTAAATGATTCCAGTTGTAAATATTGGATTTGGCCTCAGATGTTTCAGTTCCTGAAAAATGTAACTACAAAGTCCAGACTACAGGTTGTATATACTTTAAATTAAATATATGCAAACAAATTTACGTCTTTTTATCAAATGAACATCTGAGTTCATGCAACCAGAGTTTATAAAAAGATTATTTCATTCCCAGAGGAAAAGACTGAAATTTCTTTGGGACAACTTCCAAAAGGTGCAGAACTACATCGAACTTTTATTATAAACATTTCCAGTTAAAAGCTTATGTGTCATGTCTACAGCTCTCCTGAGGTCTGATGGATGCAGTTTACATTTAGGAAATGCAAAAATACTCCTGGTCTCTAAAGCTGAACCTCATTCCCTGTTTTAGCAGTTCCAGGATTCAGCTTCCAAACAAGGCTCAATTTTTGACTTCCATCAACACAAAGACAGAAGTGTTTGGCTACAACACCAGCACACAACATTTCCCACTCTACAATTTGACTACAATTTCTAGTCTACAACTTTCTAGTCTACATTTCTGGTCTAAAGTATGAGAATTTTAATTTAACAATTAAAAAAAAAAAGGGTAACTTTTGGGTTCAGTCCCTTACACAGCAGAAATTTCCACATGAGGTACAACAGGTAGAGCAGAAAATAAAGGTTGACTTTTAGGTCCTGTATCTCTGCACAGGCAGAATTCCAGATAAACGAGGATCTTATACTTGGAAGTCAAAAGCTTTGCTCTCTAGTATTGTATAGACTGATCAACACTTGCTGAATTCTTTTTAGCAGCATAAAGCATATGGCAGATAATTGTTGAATAGCAAGTCATTCCTATTCTTCACTTCACCTTATGGAAGCTCTTAGTTTTCTTTGTGGTAAAGGAACATCTGAAAATATCCAAAAACAGCAGAATTTTCACAGAATTTTCACAAAACTATGAAGTTAACAAATTCACCACTTGCTACTTGCCCCATTTTTTTGATCTTACTTTATCAGACTGATTTTAAATAGACAAATATTTGATATCTCTGCCTTTTCATTAAGAAAAGGATGAAGTGTCTTTCCATCAGTGCCACTGTAGTAGCTGGTGTTTAGAACATATTGAGTCATAAAATTAACTTTCAGTATCAGAGAACAGGTCATACGAATGAAAAAATGAAATTTTCTGCTTTGGAAAAATTACGATTTCTGCCACCAAGGTTAGTGGCAGAAATCCCCCAATTATTTCTGATTCAAGCAAGAAAAGGATCCAATAAAAAAGAAATAAAATTCTTCGCATTTGGGTAAGTTTGCCTTGTTAGCAACAACACCAACGTCTAATCTTTGGCTGTGCATGAGCATCATAAACTGCCTGGGGGACTGGCAGAAAGGGACAGAAAAAACAACAGCTCCAGGCATTTTCACAGGAGAACACAGCTGGAAGGAGAGATAATAGTGATACCCTCCTTACGCGCAGCATTCCTGGGTTTGGAGCACTTGGGAAGGGTTTTAGTGCTTCTCTGGAGGCCGAGTGCCCACTAAGTCCGATTAGAATAAGAAGGGCTTGTCTGCTCTTCCAAGGGAACTCTGGACCTCTCTGTCTTGCAGAGAAATAAAAGGAAAGGAAACGACACAAGATGAGGAGTAGGGAAGGGGAAATCAAGATTTGAATCCCAACAATGAGGGAACTGGATGTGGAGGGATGTATAAGGGACTTTTATTTTTTACTGTTCTTTTATGGTGGTTTCTCTCCAGTGACCAAGGGATGGAAAATTGGCTGAATCCTAATCTGGGAAGCACATCCAGCAGCTCAGATCCTAACAGGCGGAAGCTTGTTTGCCTTATACGAAGTCAAAAGGCTTTATCAATAACATGGAGTCATTCCATTCTCTAGCAAAATTAAGTTTTAATTAGAAGTACACCCAGTCTGCCAGGTTCACCTGACTTCACTTTTACACACTATTCCACTTCACAATGGCAGCAGTTCATTTATTAAATTGAAATAGAGAAATGTCAAGAAAAAGCTATAAAAATAGAGAAATTCTACTTGTCACCTGGGCAGCTCTGAATAACACCAAAAAGGGCTGGATCTTCAGGAAACTTTTGGGGTTTGGAGAGACAGGAAGGCAACAGAAATATACATCCTGAGTAAATCCACTCCTGGGGTTGAGCAGGTCCACTCCCAGCACATGGCACCACTTGTCCCAAGCCCAGGGAAGGACAATGGGAGGGTTCACAAACCCCCGGGTCCAGTTTGGCATTAGATTGCAGGAAATACAAATGTACCCAACAGTTCTTGCAGGTGGAGTGCCCCTGTTGAACAGCACTTACAAGAAATACTGAGACCCTCATAAAATTCCAATTTAGAGGAAGGAAACTCCTTCAGTCCCTAATTCCACACCTCAGGTAACTGGTCCTATTTCATGTCCCCCAGTGGATGTTCTTGTGGTACCTCAGACTGCAGTTTTACTTCTATTTTTTTTCCAATCAACACAAGATTCTTCCTTTATCATTTGAATGTATTTGATATCAACACCATAACAAGACTGTGTTGACCAAAATTTAAACCATTTATGCCTATTACTAAAACTTCCTTACTTCTTTATTTAATTGTTGGTTGCATTTTACTTCTCATGCAACTGCTGTTGGTTCTCAGAGCAAAGCTGGTCATTACATTTTGCATTGAATAAACACAAATCTGCTGTTTCAAAATGCTAGAGATTTATTTTAAAAAAAAATAAATTAATTAAAAACCTCACCAAGTTTAACTTCATTTTTTTTAATAAAACCCGGGTTCTTCTGATCTTCATATGATAATAAACTTTCCTAATATTTTCCATTGAAGATTAATACACTTCTCTAGAAAGTTATATCTAATTTATGTGACTTTAAGGGTCATGCTTTAATAACAATGATGAAACACGATTATTACTTCCTAATGCTGAAATTACAGTTTTTACATTGTAAATTTTTCCTGCTATGCGCCCTGTGGCACTAACATTTTTATCACTCCATGTGTTTCTAGTTTTAAAACCTTTACCCCTGCTGTTTGAAAAATATTTCTCATTTTCGTCCCCTACGGAGTACAGAAATCCCTAAAGGCAAACCATTAGTGATCTTTCTGCCTTTTCCCAAACACTTATTATGATCACCAGTGTTGCTTCCACTGCCTCATTGGCTTTTGGTAAAGTATGCAAATGAGATGTTCAAAATACACACTTTTTGCAACTGTGCAAGTTCATACTGATTTATAAAATGGGAAGGCTATTAAAGTGACTGAAAATGTCAGCAAGATTTATGCATGGGTGACAAATTGTATTGGAAATGCTCATTTTTAACGTGCTGGCCTGGGTTCCTTCTCTTTTTTAGAAAGTATTGGATGTGATACACTTGCTTTAAGGCCATTTGCCCCTCCCATCTCCCCATTTGTTTTAAATAGACTCTGACGGTGACTTTTTGACCAGGAAAATAAACAAAATTCTTTCCATTGATTGTTTTCATCATGGAAAGCAGAAATTATTGTTCTTCTTGCTCGTGCTTTTCCACGAAGCTCTCTAAGAAACGACTTTCACATTTGCTTCGAGATGAAACAATTGTGGCCCAGACAACTTCCTTCACAGCCAAAAAACATGGACATGACCAAAGAACCTCTGTTTTATGATTCTATGATTATAAATCTATTATGAATCAATGAAAACACTACAGCACATTTCACAATACCAAGGAAATGATGGAGAAATTTTTGAGGGTTCATTTCAATTTCGGCACCGAAGGCAAGAGGAACCTTGTCATTGATATTAAAGAGGGAAGGTTTAGCCCCATAATCACACATTATATTATCAACACATGCCATAAATGCTGTAAAGTACAGTCAGAAATGTTGTAAAGAAAGAAAATCAACGAATTACTGAATGCCTTGAAACACTCATACAAAATCTCAGGCCCAAAATGAGAAATCCTGCTCTGATACCAACATATTTATAACTTCTGCCACCAGGTACAACATGATGTGCGGAGTTTTAAATAGTTTAAAGCATAGCATGTGCTGAAAAGTACTAATATTACGGGAGAGAAGTTGTGCTTCTGTGATTACTTTTTTCTGTTCCTGTGCATTCAGTTGGGTGCAAATCCCACTCCCACTGGAGCTTAAACCAGGGCTTGGGTTTATGCAGAAATCCCAGTGCAAAGTGATTTCAGCCACCCAACCCTGTGTTGAAGGTATTTTAACACCTACTGACCACAGAAACTAGTATTTCAACAGTACTTAGAGGCACATTAATGCAAATGAAGTTTTTAATGACTTGGTCTTCATATGTGGGGTTTTTTTTAATCAGTAGAAGACTGTTCAGCCCAAGAAAGAGCAGATCATTTGGGTACCCACAGCAACTATAGATGCAATCCTCCTCTTCCCAAACTCAAAATGCTCTAAAAGTTATTATATAATCCCTCGTATTGAAAAATTCAATACTGAGAACTTAATTCTACTTTTTATATTCAGATCAGTCAGTACCAGTACCATTATTGCTCTGATTTTCCTAATTAGTTCATTAAGTTGCATAATAATTAGTTTACTGCCACCCACTTTTTATGATGCTAGAACTGTGAAAATAAAATTGATTTAGGGCCTTATTCTGATCTATTATGCTTATTCACTCACATATCCTGGTGCTTGCTGGAGGTTTTTTCCCCCTTCATATCTCAAAGTCTGCATATTTTTCCCTAGTTCCACTTAAAATGCAGCCCATATTCCAATTTTATATAGGTGGGTTTCAGATGTGCATTTGACACAAATAAACAAACATCCAAAGCATTGCCAATGGAAAACATCTGTCTCTCACCTTAGGAGGTCAAGATAAAACTCAGTGTGTGACACACAACGTAGGAATTGGAATTTATTTCCATTGTGTTAATGACATATATCAAAGCCTTGACATAAGTAGCTGCCATATTATATTAATGGGGTTCTGTCCCGAAAGTGATGGCTTGGTAATGAAATATCCAGGCAAAATCAGGATACAGAAAAGAAGAGGGCAACTCTCTGTTGCTACCCTGAGTAGCACAGTGTGCAGTAGCATTTCAGTATGTGAAACCAGGTACTACGTGGTTGTAAGAGTGTCCATCCAATGCTGACTCTTAGTGCAGTGGACACATAGAAAAATCACATCAGGAAAGTGGCCTGGATTCGGGAAAAAATGAACATGAACCAAGACTTAACCAGCACTGAATTTCTGTGGAGAACTGGAATAACATTAATTTCTTTCCAGTACATTTTAAAGTTCTAGTGTCCTTGTCCTGGGTAGTCATCAGAGCAGCCACAGAACACCAAAGGATGCAGGAAATGTGCTCGGGTAACACATACAGGGAGCTGGGGACACCACTGTTTGGAAAGACAGGGAGAGGGAAACAGAGAGGGAGAGGCCTAGAGATGAAAAAAATTGCTCTTCCATCCTTTCTGTTGCTTTCGGAAATGTCACCCTGACAAAACAGAGCAAGGAATGCATCATCTCTTCATCCTTAGAATCCCATAATGGTTTGGGTTGAAAGGGACCTTAAAGCTCCTCCTGTTCCACTCCGTGCCATGGGCAGGGACACCTCCCACTGTCCCAGACTGCTCCAACCTTGGGCACTTCCAGGGATCCAGGGGCAGCCACAGCTTCTCTGCCCAACCTGGGCCAGGGCCTCCCCACCCTCACAGTAAAAATCACAGTGGGTGGAGAATGCACACAAAACAAAAATAATAAAAAAGAAATGTAGTTGCTTATGACTCGAGGCTGACATTGGTTGGAGGCACTTCTGCACACTCCCCTCACCAAAGTTTCAAAATGAACTTCTGCCACCTCCTCCCATGGAAAAAAACAAGTGAATCCACACCTTGGAAGTCCCAGTGTCCCCATCCAGAGGTCCAGCCCCAAACAGTAGTGGCAAAATGAATAAAACAGAATTGGAATTCAGCAGACAGAGCTTTTTCATGAGTTTTTGCTGCTCTTGGCCTGCTTTTTTTATTTTTGGCTGTCGACTTTGCAGCTTTTGGAAATGGAAGTGTTCAGCCACTATGTGAATCTGAAATTCCCTCCAACAGAGGCAAGGACTTGACCCCTGTGCATGTGTTTCCCAAGTTAAGAGTTTATTGAGATTGCAAACAATTTAAAATGTTATTGGGGGTGCAATATGGTGCATTATATCGTGGTGCTCACCAGATGGTCGCCTTCAACCCACGCCAACACTTGTGCCACCGACGCTTCCAAACGTAGAGATTCCAGTTTGGAGGTAACCAAAACCTTCCAGTCCGCCCTGCCAGAAACACCTTTTCCCTCCCAGGTTCCAAGACACAATCATTGCATTAATAGCTCTGGAGCATCAAGTCCCAAAACTTCTCTGCCAGCTGACTGCTGTCCACCCTCAAAATTTCTCTCAGGAAACAAAACATTCATTGCATCAGAAAATTTGTTAAAAGCACTTGTGAAGGCACAGTTGGTTCATTCTGGCAATGACCAGTTAAAAAAGCATCTTGATGAGGGCATCTTTAGACTAGACTTTAAGAACTTTTATTGCCTTTAAACTAAAGGAGGGCAGGTTTAGATTATTGGGAAAGTATTCTTGTCTGGGAGTGTGGGGAGGTGATTTAATAACTTAATCTTGTTGTGTGATAATATGGGATGAGGCCCTGGCCCAGGTTGGGCAGAGAAGCTGTGGCTGCCCCTGGATCCCTGGGAGTGTCCAAGGGTAGGTTGGAGCAGCCTGGGATGGTGGGAAATGTCCCTGCCCACGGCAGGGGGAAGAACAGGATGATCTTTAAGGTCCCTTCCAACCCAAACCATTCTGGGATTCTATGGAAAATTGTCAACCCCATTTAACACANCCATCCTAGTTGCCCTTCTCTGAACTTGTTCCAGCACCTCGACATCTTTCTTGAACTGAGGAACCCAGAACTGGATACAATACTCGAGGTGTGGTCTAACCAGCGCCGAGTACAGTGGAAGGATAACCTCCCTTGACCTACTGGCCACTCCATTCTTGATGCAGGCCAGGATGCCATTGGCCCTTTTGGCTGCCTGGGCACACTGCTGGCTCATGGTGAGTTTGCTCTCCACTAATACCCCCAAATCTCTTTCCACCTCGCCACTCTCCGAGCATTCCGTTCCCAGCCTATAGTTCTGCTTGGGGTTATTATGACCACAATGCAGAACCCGACATTTAGACTTATTAAATTTCTTTCTATTGAAATCTGCCCATCTCTCCAGTCTGTCCAGGTCTCTCTGCAGGGCCTTCCTGCCCTCTGACAGATCAACACGGGCTCTGAGCTTGGTGTCATTGTGCTGCAGAACAAGTTCTGGAACTTCCCTCCATCCTGAGGTACATTCATCTCACTATACAGATACAACTATTTTCCAGAAAAAGTCTAGGACCTGTTCTCACCATGCAATATTTCCCTCAAATTACTCCATTTTCTCCCAGAATATGACCTCATTTGATGAACATTTCTTCTTGCCGATGTAAATATTTTCGAACACTGCAATAAAAATTTCATTACAAAAAGTGATTGAGATGTTTCGGGTAGTTTTGCTAAAAAGAGATGATTTGCACATTTTTTTTCAACTGTACACTTGAAGGGAACTGATGTGAAGTTAGTGCTATAATAAAAATGTAAATAAAATTCATTATAGTTCATAGATTTCCTGGTATCATCTCTATTGACTCAATATTATTGAAATACGTAAAAATAAATATAAAAATTATTTTGATAATACATCAGATAACCTTATTTTTTAATCATAAAATAATAATGGAGAACCCCTTCAGGGAAAAAAAAAGACTTTTACCATACATGAATTTTCTTTTGTTTTTCACAAGTGTGATGTTATATAAAATTAAATGTATATAATTAATGTTCTTCTGTTTATGAGCAGCCTTGCTTTACTCTTACAGCATACAATGTCTCAATGCCAAGATATAATGTAGACCCAATTTCCCTGCAGTATCACAACATTTTTTATGGTTTCTTGTAACCATCTAAATCTCACCACTTGAACAATGTTTGTCAATGAATCTTTTAGCTTAATTACAGGAGGCTGTACGTGCTTCATGACCTGTTTTTGAGGTCAAGTAACATTTATATCTCGCTGGAGCAAATATGTGCTGGAGCTGACAGACATCAGGGATCATTTGGAATTCTCATTACATATTGTAATTTACTCTTAGGGTGGAAAGCAGAGCTGACAAAGCCCAGCTCAGATGTAGCGATTTGGATTCTTTTCAGTCTTTTCCTCACATCCATGGGATCACTGAAAAATTCAGGAGGCCTCTGCCATGACCACCTGCCCCAGCAAGGTGAGGTCTGGGGTCCAACCTGGTTGCTGAGCACTTGGTCCATTCGTGCCTTGCAAACCTCTGAGGATGGAAGTGACACAACGTCTCTGGATAAACTGCTGCCATGCTTGGCTTCCCTCCTGGGGAAAGAGTTCCTCCTTGTGTGCAGTGTGGAATTCCACCTTTCCAGGTTGTGCTGGTTATCCCTCATCCTCCTGCCCTAACACCAGGTGCTGAGGAGAGGGAGATGGTCACACCATCACCCTCATGGCCATACTCCTGCTCCTACAGCCCAGGATCATAGATTAGAATCATGGAGTGCTTTGGGTTGGAAGGGACCTTCTAAGGCCATCAATTCCAACCCGCCTGCAGTGAGCAGAGATATCTTCAGCTCAGAGATTCCTCAGAGCCCCACCCAACACGGCCTTGAATGTTTCAAGGGATGGGGCAACCACTTCTCTGGGCAAACTGCGCCAGGGCCTTGCCACCTCTGGTTTAAAAAGTGAGAATGCTGCAGGCTCTGCAAACATGTTGAGAGCACATTCCATGGCATGGTTCAGCTCACTTGGAAAGATGTTAGCACAGAAGGTCTCAGAGAACGCTACAGGTTTTATCACATTTCACAGACACACAGGGATTAGGATTTAATCCATCCATTAACTACTGCCCTCTCTGAGCCTGCTCATCCAAACAGGTTTCAATGTCTCCACAAACAGAACAAGAAGCTTCTGCTGGATGAATTTAAGACTGACTAGGAATACTATAAAACCCCATATTCTCTGAGTTCATTCTATGAGTTGTATCATGTGGGAGGGTTGTGGGCTTGAAAGCACCAACTGAGCACAAATGTAAAAACTGGAGAGTTGAATTCCAGTTCTTTTTGTAACATTAATTTGTCGGAAAATAAAGTAATCTCTGGACAGGCTTCAAGTACATAATCATACAATCACAGAACCATTTATGTTAGAAAAGACCTCCAAGATCTTTGAGTTCATCACCTTGTCATCCAACCCAGAGCACTGAGGGCCACATCCAGTCCTTCCTTGGACACCTCCAGGGATGGGGACTCCAAACCTCCCTGGGCAGCCCCTTACAATGTTTAACCACCCTTTCCATGAAAAAATTCTTCCTGATGCAATACATGTATTTAAGTAGATGAGAAATGCACAACTCTGGCCCAGAAAAACTTTGCTCAAGCTGCTCCACACATGGCAATGGGTCACCACCTCTTTAACAAGAGGAGCCCTTCTCCAACCAGTATAAATATATATTTCTCTCAACTACCCAGTTCACCAGGAGTCATTAACACAGACACGCTGTTTGAGTACAAATTGATATTTCTAGGCAGCATGGCCATGGCCACCACCAGCGTTCACAGTCACATCACTGCTCCACAGCATCTGCTTCCCCAGCCATAACAAAACAATGCACCAAACAAAAGTCTCCACTCTGGGATTGGCAGGGAAGAATCAGAGCACTTATTTCCAGAAGAATTATTCTAAATAAACTCCGAATGTCAAGAACAACGCTCTTCCCGTTGCTAAAATCTTGGTACAGCTGCAACATTTAACCCAGCCCTGTAATCAGCTCTGGGTAGAAATCAGGGAGTATGAGACCAAATCCAGGGATAAACATTTTGCTTCTCTGCAGTGGATAAACAGGCATCCTTCTCTGTGCATTCTTCACTGGATCTTCCAACCTTTGCCAACTTGATTACACAATTCTTAACTAAATATTTGCCAACTGCAGCTGCCGTACTAAGTGGTGCTGCTTGGAAATTCCTTTAGCAAAAAGAAGAAAAGCATCATTACAGTCCTTTTGTTTTTAGTGTCTTTTTATGAATAAAGAAACCCTTTTAAGAGTATTAGCTAGAGTGTCAAAAAGAATAAGAACTTAAATATATATATATATATATACCAATAATTTTATATTTATTGCCCTTAATTTAACAAATTAATGCACAAACTACATAGGCAGCGTTTCTGCTGTGAAATTATTATACTTAAATGAACTTTTGACAATGTATTAATTACAAGGACATGACCACATTTATTCTGCTGATCCGGTAATTACATGCATTAAAGAAATATTTATTCAGAAACCATGTAGTGTACTTCAAAACAGGCTTTTATTGCCAAGTTACATTTCCTGGATACAACTGCCTTCTTGCCATTTATGAGCCTTTTTCAAACTTTTACACAGGGCAGAGATGGGACCTGAAATGCTGAGTAAAGTCTGTGCTGACAGTGTTGAAAGGCTGTCTCCATCAGACACAGACGTCAGGCTGGATGGAGAGAGTGGGGCAGCCCTGGACGGATTGGTCCTGCATGGGCTTTACTCTGCTGTTTTATGTGAAAACCACAAGAAATAAGTTCAATAATTGGCACTCTAGCTGGGACAAATTTTTGTTCTCTAGGTGTGAACTCCATGCAACCCACACACCTGTTATCTCAACAATACACATAATTTTTTTATATGTAGATAACCCTGCGAATAAAGTGTTCTTTTGTCCTAATATTCCTGACCACTCAATGTGCACAGAGGAAATGGAGAAGCCAAACTTACCACTGGATTTATTTTGTATTTTATGGCAGAGCCTTTGAGCTTCACTCAACATTAAAACCTGTGAATGACGAAAATAAGGAAGCCAAAGACTGAAAAGCACAGATCTCAGCTCCAAAACCAAATATACGTATTTTGTCTTCTTAGCCAGTGCACATAAGCACTCAGATTTTCTCTTTTTTTTGATTTTTTTTAACTTTTAAGGCCATTCACTTCTGTTGTGTTTGATAGCCTCTGCAAACATCTGAAGCATTCTCACTTGCATCACAATTTTCCATTAAGCAATCGAGAACATCTTCACAAAAGGAGAAGGTTTGTCTAAATAAAAATATCCCATTTCTGCCCTTTTCTCTAAATAGATGTTTCATAATGTCAGGAAACAGTTTTATGGAGTCCTCTTGTAATGAGCTGTTCTTGACTGTGAGCCACAGCCAAAGGTTAGAACGTGAAAAAAACTCGGCATGTTGAAATAACGTAAATTTGCTCTATAGTTGTTCTTAACTTTTACTATATAGACCTGGCTTTGGGTTGTTTTTAGCATGTCATTACTTTCATTTTTAATGAAAACTTATGACACAAGGGAGGAAAGAGTAAAATCTGGGATTCTGGATGAACAGCCTTAATTATCATAACCACCCCAGCCAAAAGAAACAGTTTGTTACGAGGGGAGGGATGTAACCTACAACAAATGGTCTCCCACCAAGATAATAGAAAAGAAAGCACTAAAGGAAACAGGCACAGTGGTCCAAATATTATTCCATACGGAAAAGCATGGGGTTATGTTCATTCATGGTTTAAATCACTTTCCTACCCAAAAGATTCACTCCTGCAACTCGAAATTGCTCAAGGAATGACGGGACACAGCCCTCAGTGCTCTGGTCTGGTTGACAAGGTCTTTGGCCAAAGGTTGGACTCCATGACCTTGGAAGCCTTTTCCATCGTTCTGTGACTGGCTCATGTCACTTTTTCCTAATTTTTAGATATGTCAGCCACAGGGTGGCTGTGATGTACTTGGAATAACTGGGAAGGTACCTGTGGATGAGGTTAGTCTTTGCTCTTCATCACTTTACAAGAACAGCCACCAGGTCTGTCAGACTGGGCACGTTTTCTTTCTCCCTCTTAAGAGGAACCAACAGATGCTTGTTTGGTTTAAGGCAAACAATAGATTTTCTGACAAGAAAACAATGTCATTGTGCGATTTCAGACCTTTACACTACTACAACAATCAATTTTGAAGATAGAACAACCACAGCAAGGTGGATCTAAAGTGGATGCTGCTAAAGGTTATGCAAATGGAGGGAATTATAATTCTGTCTCAATGTCATCGCGAGTGTCTACTTAGATGCACATTTTCTGCTATGTTTAAGTTAAACAAAACACCAAATGACTGTGTAGTATGACATCTCATTAATATGTTTCTGTTCACATCTGTGCCTTTAGTATTAAAAAAATAGGCTGTTCTAGTGATAAGAGATTAAGTCCTTTAATTAGAAACAAATGACAAATCACTCTTAACCCCATGCGACGCTTTCTAAAACTTCCATCAAATATTCCCCTTAAAACATTATTAAGCACAAGTTCAGCAGATCTACTTCCTAGAAAGTGCTATTTAACAAAACCCAGGCAGGATGTTAATACTGAGCCTGAATTACAGGTTGCCAATGCATTTCCTGCAAGGGGATTGACAGGGGATCATTTTGTTATGGGGCCACCTCCAGCGTGTTGTGACAACCAGTCATTACACCTCTGAGCACAGCACTCAGCTGTAGGTTTCTACAGGATGCAAATAGCTCCAAATGGGTTCAATTTAGAGACAGCAGATAATGTATCATTCACTTCTTTAAGGTAGAAGCTTTTAATTTCCAAGGAAAAAGAAAGAGGAGTACATTTCAGTCACGGGGAATAAAGATCTACTTAACAAAGCACGGCGGAAAAAAATGAGAGTAGAAATAACTTATAAAAATAAAAAGCTTAACCTGTTTCTTCCACCTGTCTCAGAGACCTCCAGGCTGTGTTAGTCATCATTCCTATTTATTTAGGATGCCATACAATTATTCATTTAAGATCTCTGCTTTCCAACTACTTACAAATACTAGGGAGTAAGATTTGCTATTTGCAAAGCAAGCCTTTCATCTTGAGTGACCAGCAGATCTGGCCAAGTATCCACACACAGCATCAAAACAGAGAGCAATAATTATTAACAATTCATTGTATAGGCATGGTAATAGCTGAAAAAAAGTTTTGCTCAAAAAACTACAAACACCTGGACAAACGCCCATTTTTACGAAAGAATTTGCTATTTCAAAACACAAACATCCCCTCAGGTTTTGTAAGATCACACATTTTTAAAAGAAGTGTAGAATACATTGAAAACAAAGATATAACTCCAGGTATTTACCAAGCAACAGGTTCGTCAAGTTTTGAATGTAACTTGTGTCCTTCTATCACCTCATTCTTTCTAGAAGCACCAAACAAAATCTTTAAACAGTTATATAATTTATCAAAGTTCACTTTTTGGGGATAAGACACTTTTAAATATCCTAGGTATATATAATGTACATAATGTATATAACTTCAAGAATTTGTGTGTTATTTGGCTTTAGTTTGGTTGGGGGTTTTTTCTCTGGTCGCCCCCAACATTGTGATTTAACACAAATGAAAGTCAGCATCTGGCAAAGCCAGACAGTGTATGTGGACTGAAAATCACTGGCCTAAGATGTAAATGTGGGTGCAATTCTGCAATCTTACTGTAAATACAGTCCAAAGGGAGGCACTTGGTGCTATATCACATTACAGGACACATTTGAGAGCTGGAAATGTGGTACGGAGTGTATTTCTCTTTGTCTTCAAAGTAAAGCAAGGAATATGCAAATCAAAAGCCAAAGCAAATTAAAGGTACTTTGTAATTGACATTTTAATTATCTTGTTTGGATATTATTCATTTTATTTAGTCTCCTAAATGCAAACAATTCTGGACCACTGTATAAATATTATCTCCCTTGGAAGTCGTCAGTACCTCTAATAAAAACGTACACTTGCTTGGCTACCAGCTCCAATTAAACTTATTCTAAACATACTGTATTCATTGTAACAATGTATTTCTGAATAACACACAAAAGATTTTGCAGAGAGGGGACAGTTTAAAACAGGCCAGTGAAAAGATGTAATTAGAGCTGTGTGGGCTTGGCAAAACCACCTCGACAAACAAGCCCAAGGTTACATTTGCCAAAGCTCTCCAGGATTCCTGAGGTTTCATTACCGAGAGGAGAGCTTAATTCTGGTGAGCATCAGATATAACAGGATGTAATCAAATATAAAACAATAAGGGTAATAAAAAATAGCCAAACGGGAAAGAAGAAACTGAACTCTACTCAAGGAGAGAGTGAAAATACAGTTTATTGACTGGCTGAGTTACAAGTGGTTTCAGTCAGTGCAGGTTTGTTTGGGGAGAGGAAAACCTGCAGATGAATTAGCAGGATTATCACAAGCAATTTATTCTCTGGAAACCCTGTCAGGACCTTTATCTGTACTTGGATTTTACCCACAAGTGCACAGGGAGTTTGTATCTTCTGATCACCAAACACACACTTGGGACATGCTCATGGGACAGATGTTAGTGACTCGAGGCTGTTTCATCTTCAAGGAGGGATGAACCACTCCAAAAAGAAGCATCTAAACAACTCGACCAGCTTTGGTTAGCCTTACACAAGAGACCAGAGCATGCTTTTGGAGTGTTTCAGATTCAGGGCTTCAAAGGGAAACGTGCAACTCTTGGTGCCGGGGCACGGCCAACCAAGACCTTCCTGTGCTCCACCAAGGCCGAATTCACCCTCTCCTGCACGAACGGCATCCTCAGCACTGAACAACATCCTGGGAGACTGGATTGTCCTTGCAAAAGCTTCTAGCTTCCAGCAGGTATCCTTCAGAAGTGCCCCAGCCTGGATCCTGGGTGAATGCACACCTGTCCAATGCAGGACGCTTTGCATCTTGTTTGGTCCACAGAGATAAATCAACTCAGAATGAAACACAAGCGGCAATAATTGCCTCCCCTGGCCCCCAGTTCTAGGAATCCATTCTTTGCTGGCTCTTAACTCATTTCAGGCCTCGAGATATTTTCCATAATCAGAAAGTTTGGAGCTTTTCTCTGTTCTGCTTAAGTCAGTTAGAAACCTTCTCAGACTGATGCCCTGGGAGCCGGACTGGGTCCTAAGCTGCCTTTATTTATATATTTCCTTCTGTAAACCAGATCTGATGTGGAGACATTTTTCTTGGTTGCATTTCACATTGATTTTCAGTCCCTAAAAAATGCCACACATCAGGAAGTTTTCCAAAAGGTGAATTTGTGTTTACTATCAATCAAGGTTCCCCCCTTCAGATTCAAAATGAGAGCTCTGAAATATTTCACCCATCCAGGAACCCTCAAATACCCAGACAGGTAAGCCCTGTTTCACACATCCATCTCTTGGAGAAAAAAATCTCCATTAAATCAATTTTTAAGGGAAGAGATTTTTCCACATCAACTCTTAGCAAGAAACAACCAAGAATTTTCAGCTCTTTCTGCTAAAATTAGGCTTGAAACCCTATATTTTGATGTGAGACAGGAGCTGGAAAGGTGCATTGTGCTCTCCCACCTGCTCATTTCGGTGGGTGCTGTGTGAAGCCCATTAGGGTGCTTGGGAAACATCCCACCACTTCAATTTTGTGCCTAAACATAGACCTGGGAACTTAAATTTAGCTCCACGGCCTTAAATTTTGGCTGACACTTCATTTGGAAATAAGAGAGAGAAACCAGTAGTTAAACCACAACCTTGGTAGGCTGGAAAAAATGAGATAAAGGAGGGAAAAAAGAGAAAAAAAATGAGAAAGTAGAGTCCTGTATGATGAGAGAGTATTACACTCTACTACAAGAATAGGGGCTTTTGTAACAATTTCCTTCATTCCTTCACATTTCTGAATCACTGGGGGAAGGCTCGAGCAGCCCACAGCCTCACTGGATGGCGAATTAGTGGGGAAAAACAGCCCAGGGATTTCCATCCTCCCAAACACCACTGAGAAAAGCAGGTCTGAGGCCACCCCAGCCCCAAGTTTTGCCCAAATTATGATCCTTTCACGTGTTTCCGTGGGGCAGAGGAATTGCCTTCAACCCTTCCCAGCCCACGAGATATTTCGTCATTAGGAAGATGTCAGGAAGGCACTGCATAATCACAGTAATCACTGTGGACAGCCATAATGATAATAGTAATAAGAATATTTAGATATTTTCATTTTTAAAGCACTCTTAAAAGAGATCTAACAGATCTCTTGTTTAAAGAAGACAATAATTATAACCCTGCTGACACCCAGGGGTGGCAGAGATTTCGAGGGGGATTAATGATGCCATTCCAAGCACATCCAGGTCACGGTGCTGCCATTTTACAGCTGGGAAAACCAAAGTTCAAAGGGAACACGTGGTTCTTCCCACCAGCAGCACGAAACAGTGCAGGAACCAACATTTTGGTGCTCTCAGACCTCCCTCATCCTCCAACCCACTATAAAACACTGCACTTGGTAAAGAGTCATAACCTGGGAGGATAGAAGAAAATTCAAGAATATACATATTTTTGGATTTTTTTTTTTTAATTTGAATTAGGATTAGCAATATGACAGGTGTATTATTCCCATGCACTCTCACCCAGGAGGCAGGTGGAATATCCAGGGGAAGCACAAACCATCCCTGCCACTCATCACCTCTTTGCCTGTGGTCCACCAGCAGCTTCTGCTTGTGGAAATTTGTAAATTAGAGTCACCACTTGCCTCTGAATTGACTTTAAATCTTATTATAACAGCTTCCTACAACTTCAGTCTTCCCTTTGTATTTAATTAATAATTTAGGCTTTGCAAACTCCTTAATTTGTCTATCCAAATCCAACTAGTTGTTTAGAGAAGCAAGTGACGGTCAAAATATGGACAACCCTTCTACACACCAGGAGTGCAAGGATGCCTCCCAGGCAATGTTGTGCTGATGCAAAGTTGAAAAAATAGGTTAATATTCATTCTAAATATTAATTTTTTTTTAATCTTAGCCTTGAAGCACTGGAATTCATTTGAAATATGTCCCAGGAAGCTGAGTCTCCAAGAGGCAGATTGCTCACAGCCATCACCTTCCCCAGCCCTACCTTGGCTCCACAACCTCCCTTCAAAGTTCTCATCCTGGCATATAAAATAATTCATTGTTTTTTGGGTTTGGGGTTTTTTTTCAATACTTAATTAATTAATCCTAATAAATAAATTTATTCCATTAACTCAGGTTCTGGAGAGGCTTTTCTTTTGTAGAAGGTTGTAGTCCAAAGCCACAGCCCGATAAGAACCTGAAATCCCAGGGGGAAAACACTATTTAACCCCTAGTTCAACTTCTAATGAAAGGAAACATTGAAATGTAGCTATAATTCAAGATATCGTATGGAAGTCTGTTCAAAGTTTTTTCAAAAATATAAATTACAAGAGATTATTGATTTTTAAAAAGCTTACTTCAACAATCAGCTTTCTATCTCATTCTATTTCACTCTCTCTCGTTTATTCATTTCCTTATGTAAAAGAATTTAACCAAAGGAAACTAGCATTTTAATTCAATTTCTCCTATAAAATATATAATTTTATTTTGTCGTAATGGCTGCTTTTATTTCCAGAGTCAGATTTTATTTAAATTTCAGTCCATTAGGAACAAAACTTGCCATTTTCTGATAAACAAAATCAGCAGGGAAGCCTCTTCAAACTAGGAATGTATTTTCTATCAACCTTTGTTCTAGCTGGTCTAAATGACAGGTATATTCCACTTTTCCTGCGTTTAGTTTTAAAGATTCTATGGGGAGAAGGGCGAATAAAGAGAGTGACATTTTTAACAACAAAACTAGCAATCAGAAAAGCAACCCAATGACAGGCACAGGGAAGAAATGGGGGGAAAAAATAAAAATAAAGAAATATCTAATCCATCGCTTTGGACCACCAAAGAGGACTAATATGAGTCATTAACAGAAACCCATTAATTTTCCTCCCTGTGACTGTTGTTTGGAGAAGTGCTGGAACCTTTGAGATTCAGTCATTTAACTGTTTCTTGGGAGGCTGGAAAATAGATGCCGAGGAATTTAATAAAAAGAAAAACAGGTGAAAAAAAACCCAAAACAACTAAAATAAATGTAAATGTAGAGTCTGTTAAAAAATACAGATTATTTCTTAAAGCCACTCTTAGTCCAGCCAAAACTCTGATGGGGAGTTGACAGTTTTCACGAGCCAAAACAACATCCTGCCGTGTCGTGTCGTGTTTTAACTGAAGCACCAGGGCCAAAGTCAGCATCCAACATGATGTGCTGAAATCCAGATCCCTGGACCAATCCAACCACTGCTTTGCCCTCAGAATTCCCTTTCAGTTTGGTGTTTGGCTTGGAAGGAGGCGACAGTCCCGAGCACGAGGGCAGAGCGAGCAGCTGCTGCAAACGTGCCTAAACCCAGCCTCTGCAAGGAGCTGGGCAGAGCTTTGGAGTGAACATGGAAGTATTTGTTCACAGGTTCAAAGGTTATTCTGAGTTGGAAGGGACCCACAGGATCATCAAGTCCAACTCCCAAGTGACCCCCACCCAGGGATCAGCCCCACAACCCTGGAACCACGGGCACCACGCTCCATCCAGCCAACCTCCCACTATCCAGCCCATGGCACTGAGCTCCTCATCCAGTCTGACCTTAAACACGTCCAGGGATGGCGACTCCACCCCCTCCCTGGGCAGCCCATTCCACTGAGGGATCACTCTCTCTGGGAAAAAAACTCTTCCTCACATCCAGCCTAAACCTCTCCAGGTGTTCTCACCAGCCATCCCTGCTGTTGCCTGGGGATTGAAGTTTTTAAATCCTTAATCTAACATTGGGGAGGAAAATAAATTAGGCAGACTTGGAGCAAGTTTAAGGAAGTGGGTGATGCAGGCAAGGCCTCCTCTCTGCGAGTCAAAGCATTTTAGGGCAGCAACACAGAATCATTTAGGTTGGAAAAGACCTCTAAGATCGAGTTCAAAACTGTGATTTGGAAATAGTGAACTGCTGCAGGAGCTCAGGAGCAGTTGTTTTGATGCATCCAGCTTTAAAAGGCTTCCTGACCTCCAGGAAATCCTCCTTCTGGGCAATATTAACAATCCAAGCTATAGATTGAGCCTCTGGGCTGTAAAGCAGTTTCTCTCAGGTTTTGTGTACCCAGTCAAGCTCCTCTTCAGGCCATTACTCCACATTTTCACTGTGGTAAGGGGGGAAAGCATCTGGATGTATCCCGACCATACTCAGCACCCGGAGAATTCCCTAAAATCCCAGCCCTGGGAGTGGGGCACCCCATTGTCCATTGGCATGGGGGCTCTTCTGGAAGCTTCTGGAACATTTTCTACAATCTCTTGTCTAGCACTGACCTTTCTGGTTGAAGGAAAAAAAAAAAGTGCAGATTCTCCTGAGCTGTGTTTTGTTTGTTACTAATTCTGACACGAGGATTCACAGGGTGTTCCAAAAGGGGAGGAAAATGAAGGAGTTATTTCAGCCCTAAGAGACTTAAAGGATTATTTCCTTGTAAAATACAAATGACAGTTTTCCTGTAATGTTTCTCCTCCATAATGCACATGTTAATCCGTAATTTCCTTTGCCAGATGCGGTGTAATCCTCCTCCTGCAGACACCAGAGCACAACTGACGTTGAGAAAACAGCAGCAAGAGAAGTTCACCCATCCGAAGTTGGTAAAAGGCAACTTCACCAACCAACTTTTTGGGTTATCCTTGAGGCCAGGAATGCAGCCCTGACACAGAAAGGTGCAGCTCTACATTCAGAGCTCACTCCTCTTCAGAAAATAACAAAATTACTTTTTAGTACCTGATTTCAACCAAACTCCCTCTTTATAAGGTGTGAGACATGTTATTCAGCCATTACCAAAAACCCTGAATCAACCTATAGAATATATTCCACAAATCTCTCACAATCCACTTGTTCCCCAGTTGCTTTTCGCCACTTGTTAATCATTTCTCGTGCAAACAGGCCACGCTGTTAATCTTAGGCAGGTTCAGTAAATTGGTTTGTAAACAACCTCTTAATGGTCTTTAAATAGAAAAGCAAATCCAACAAGCTTAGAAACAAACCTATCACACCCCATTAATAACTAAATAAAGGGTCTGGATGAGTTTATAGAAAGGATGGAGAAACGGCTAAAAAAACCACATAAAAAGTCCATTTTCAATACATTCAAAAGTTCATTTTAAAAGTATTGTGGGCTGTTTTCATTAAGCCAGAGGGGTTAAACAGCGAAGTTACAAAGTTCTGCTTTCTCCTGCTCCAGCTCTACACCTTTCTGAAGGAAGTGATCAGCAAACACCAAGCGCCAACAGAGCAAAGTGCTGCAAAACACTTTAAAGGTGTTTGTAGCCACTCAGGAAAGGAAATAATAAAGCAGCAACATAAATTAGGTCACGAGTGCTAAGTCCAGCAGTCCCTGCCCCATCTCTCTGACCACAGCACCTCAGAGGTTGCAGAAAGAAACTCTACAAGTTTTCTCACCATTTATTCAGGGTCTTTGAAAATGGTTCCTGCTGGATTCCCCAGAACCTCAGATTTCCCCCAAGGTCGAGGAGAGACCCAAAGGTGACACTGGACTTTATTTAAGTATTTATTATTTATGTCACACAGAACAGTTGAACAAGGAGAGGCATGGAACCAAACCCTGGAGCAACCCCTCATCTTCTCCCTCTCCCTTGAAATGGAACTGGGATAATTCCGGACACACCTCCAGATCTGGGAGCAAAGACAGGGAGATCCAGCTTGTTTCTGTGCAGACTTCATGCATTCAACAATTAAAGGTGACAAAGAAGAAATAAGAACTTTGGGCACACAGTCGCTCCACCCAGTTATCCTGGAGATCTCTATATTCCCCCTTCATCTTTACAAAATATACTCCTGCAAAACAGTCATCCAGGGTAATTAAAGTGTAAGTGGGCATTGCTAAGACACTGCACTGTCTAGAGCATGAAATTCCACAGTTCTCTGAGATTAACACCCTGTTCCTGTAACTTGGTTGTTCCTGGTTTAAGTATTCAACATAATGCTGCTCATTACAGAGAGCGGTGACATCTCTATCCAAGGGGGAAATACGGTTCAAGTCAGCTCTCGTGTTTAAATATTAGTAGTAAATTCAAATTCAATTTCACATGATCAGTGTATGTGACACTAACTACATCAAGGTAGACTTGGGGATTTCTCAACTCTGTATTGAAGAGAATTACATGACTGAAAACTAATTAGGGAAGCACATAAAGTGAATTTATTTAGTATTCTCTTGTATGTAGTTAACTTAAAGTAATGTATCAAATTTCCTACGGAAAAAAAACCCAAACTGTGGCTACATAACACTGAACAAAATGCATCAGAAATCAGATCAGGCAAATTATCTTTTTTTTTCTTCTCCCCTCTCTCTTTTAAAACTGAAAATGTTTAAGCTGTAATGAAAAAATTATAATAGTAGGGATTTTTCCTCTGGAGAACAGGAGTGCAACAATGTAAGGAATAAGAAGGAGCTGCCATGCAAGTAAAAAAGAGCAGGCAAATGATATTGGTGCGTTGCTTTCCTCCTCCTCCTCCTCCTTCTCCAGTCCTTCCAAGGTCCCACCAGGATGAGACTCCTGCATGGCACTGGTGACAACGTGCTACCTACAAATGCACAATAAATGTTTGATAATGCTTTTACTTCGTGTTATAAATGATAAATACGTGACAATAGATGTCTTGTAAAGTATTTATGTCAGTGGTGTCGAGCTGTAGCTTTCAACAAGGCATTAAGTCTAAGTGATGATGAGGAGGAGTATTAACAAAGCCATTAATGACAAACAGACAAACTTTGGTGGGTCACTGACACTCTGCCAAGATTTCCATGGGTATATTTTTCCTTGTAATGTTTTGGCCCTGTCTTTGCCACCCGACTGAAGCAATTGCATTGTAAGAACAATAATGAAAGATTATATTAACAGGGAATTAAAACACAATCCTGACTCTCCTGAAAGCAATGGCACTGAAATCAGAAGGTGTGTGGCTGCCACGGCAAAGGGATTTATACCCTTCAATACTTATGATATTGTCCTAAAAAGCAGAGCAAAGGACAGTCATAGATTCAGAGAATCATAGAATCACTTGGATTGGAACACACACACACACAGAATATGTTGAGTTGGAAAGGACCCACAAGGATCGAGTCCAACCCTTGCCCTGCACAGGCCCATCCCGATGAGTCACACCCTTAAACATCACATCCCAAATGTTTTCTACACTGCTGAAAGGTAGTTCTTTCAGCTTCAGCCAGGATTTTTGGTGGCTTTTCCAAAAGAAAAGTCACTTTCCACAGTCTATCAAAATTTATACCTATAATAGAAACTTTGACTTATCAACACATTCCAGTGGTATCTGCGGTTAAAAGTTGCTTCTGACGTTCAAGGACATGGGAAATGCAACACTGCACTCATCTTTTTGGTGGGAAAACTCCAATCTGACCCCTGCACCAAGACAACATTGATCCAAATTCTTGCTCTGCCCAGGTTGAGCTGTCGACTCAGCTGGATGGACCAGAACAAGTCAGCACCTCTCTGAACATCTTCTTTAAAAAAAGGGAAGCAAAAGCTTTGGCCATCTCCTGATAGTGTAACCAGGGCTGGGAGGAAGAGAGGAAATCTCAGGGAAAGCTGCTGGGCAGCTCCAGGGCTCTGCTGGCTCCAAGGGAATCGGGAACTGGCTCCTCTGTGGAGCTGTGCCTTGTGAACACCACGAGTCACACAAGGCAAATCCTGTCCTGGGGGATAAGCTATTTTTGATTCAGGCATGCTCCAGGAAGACTAAAGCGATGAGTAAACAGATTTTTGAGGATGCAGTTCTAAGCTGTGTTGACTGTGGAGGGGGCAGGCCATCCTCTTGCATCAGGAGATGATTTGGAAGTCAAGCTCTGCTCCCTTCCAACCCTGGAGGCAGCTGCAGGGCCTTTGTGTCCCAGAAGCTGGGTCTCCTTACTCAAGGAGCACATTTCTTGAGGGACAGAAGGCTAAAGTTTGAAAAAAAAAATAGAATATATTTCCAGCTTTTCTTTTTTTTTTGGACATGAATTTTGGTAACTACTATGCTGCTAGATGCCCAGATTTTCCAAAAAGGGACGCTATCAGTCTTAGGTATCCACTCTTTTGGTACAAGAAGCAGTGATACAACTGTTAGATTCAGTAAAAAGACCAAAACCTAAATTTAAATAGAAAAAGAAGGGCCAAAAATACACTGAGAGTGCAACAGGGCACTTTGAGAATAAAAACGAAGCAAAGTCTTGATTTCAATACAATCATTTAAGGAATATCTCAAAGGTGATCTCAACATTTAAATATTTGTCTGGTAACGTAAAGCCCCCCCATAGACTTTAGGATGTGGGTCCAATCCATATAAATCATGGCAGGAGATGGAAAAAGAAGGAACAGGGGGAAAGTGTTCTGCACTCTACACCTTCCAAACCAAAGGTAAAGCTCTGCTGTGAAAGCCCTTTTTCCTTCTGTAAATCTAATTTAAATTAAAAGTAATTATTTCAAACTGTCTCATAGAGGTGTTTCAAACACCTCCTGATCCAGCACTGATTTTGGTGATTTAAGGATAAAAATTGTCCCCAGCTTCAAAATTGTCCATTTCCTTCCCTCGTAACCAAAGAACAGAGTGGGGTGTGATGTTGGACCCCATATATTCATGGTAAAATAACAGAAGTAAATAACCAAATGCAAAAATACAAAAATAAAAATAATTAAAATAAATGGAGGACTCAGCAGTGAGGGGTCAGTGGCTGCAAAGAAACTGCTCTGTGTGTCCACTTCAAAAGAGATAAATAGCAACAGGAACTGCTGAGAAGGAGATTTTGGTTAGATATGAACAAAAAAAAAAAGAGCCTTCAGAGATTGTGGAAACTCCATCACTGAAGATTTAAAGAGCAAGTTAGACAAGGATCTGTCATGAAGGATTTGGGCACAGCTGATCCTGCCCCCCAGCTGTGTCCTACAATATCCGTGTTCTTCCCTCTCTACTTGGATTGTTAGTTCATATTTTGTTTTTACAGGGACTAAAATGACAATATTTTTGTGTTCTTACTTCACCTCTAAATGAAACACATTTAATATTCTTATTTTCCATGTTGTTTTCTGGAACTTTAGTCATCTAAACATTCAGAGTGTTTTAAACCAAGTGCAGTCTTCAGGGAAGCAACACAAGGGTTTCTCTTTATGCCTGCATTTCATTTAGAGAATAGAAAATATTAAAATGAAATTTATTTTAAAATAAATGTTAAAATAAGCATTTTTCAACACGACACAAGAGACAAATTAAAACATTCATAAAATCTGAATACAATGAGGAAATTACACTAAATACAAAACATCAGACACCTCAATGCCTGAAAAGTCAACTTTCCTTCCTCTGATACTTCAGATGATGTTTGGGTGGGAAAAAAAAATCTTGTTTAGTAACATTCTCCCTGTCCTAATTTAAACCAAAGTATAAAATGAAGATACAAATGAAGTAGTTTGGGTCAAAGCACAAAATTTCCCTCAGGATTATAGGTGAGTTTACCTACAGGATTATTGCTTTCCATGAGAGATGGCTTGGAAGGAAGAGCCAAGGGAAACTGCACATGCAAACTGAAAAGTCCCCAGAAAATTTCCCCGGGTTTCTCAATAGTTTGAACAACATTCTTGGGGCATTTCCAGAAATAGAAGCGCCCAGTGCTCAAGCACAGCAAAGAAAGCAAATCCTCCTGCTGCAGCAAAACCCAAAATAGGCCCGGAGCTTTCAAAGCCTCCCATCATCATTCCTTTAACCTTGGCCCTCCTGCCCGGGCGAGTTCCCCGTCTGTGTCCCTCCAATCCACCCAAAGTGTTGGCATCAAGTGCAATTAATGACACTCAAACGATGCCACGGCAGCCACAGAAACCCCCTTCAGCTGCAGCTACTTGAAACCAAGCTCTCCATCCTTCCTTTGCAGGCTTTTCACAGCCTGTCTCCCTCTCTGATTATTCTTTTTCTGCTTCCCTAAAACATTCTGCTTTTCAGACAGTGCTGAGCATTGTTTCCTAATTTTTTTGACCCACATAAAAATAATAAGAATTTTTAATTTATTTTTTCATCTATACAGGCCATGATATTTAGATATTCTCTGTTGTTCCTATAAATCATATAATCTGTCTTCTTTCTACCTTCCTCCAACCAGTTTGCTACTGAAAACACTTCAATCTACTGGAATTTGCATCAAGAAATTAAGGAAACTTACTTCTCCTATTTTTTTGAAACATGGTGAATAACAGAGAAGTGACTACAAAAATCAGAATCTGATGGATGAATCACAAAAATGCCTCAGGTTTTTGTTTTAATCCCTCTTTCTGATACTCCCCGTTGCAGCATTTCCTTGAGGAGCTGCTCGTTGGAACCTGCTGCCCATGGTATGTAAAATTATATAGATTAACCTGAAGTTTAGGAAAAGTTAAGCTGGTAATTTGGTCTCTAATCACCTAATGCAAAAATCCCAGTGTTTTTTAACGACATCATACATAATCATAAGGCAAAATGGAATGCCATCTGTTTTGCACCATTTCCCTTTGTCTTATTAATCAGAACTTATTTCTGTATCTCCTTTTTCCTACTCTGCGTAGATAATTCTACACATGAAACCCCTTTTTTTGAATTTATCTGAAAGTCAGATTTTCACCATTTTATCAGCTCAAAATCAGTTTTTGTTGTTACGTTATTTTAGAATTGAGATTGGGATGTTCGTAATTCCTGTAACCCACAGTTATGGTGTAACGACGCTTCAACCATAAAAGACAACCAATTATTTTACCTTCTTCTTTCCTTATATTTTCTTACATCTCTTCCTCAAATTTTTGAGGGATCAAAATGACACTCATGAGGAAAACTTATTTAACACTTTAGTACTGAAATTATTACATCATTGGCTGTCAGTACTTCTTTGCTTCAACCTCTCCTAACAATGGCTTTTGAAGCCAGATTTCTAGGAAGAAAAAGACCCTGACTTTAGGCCAGCACAGAATGATTTTAGGACATCTTATTACAGCTCCCATCGGAACCCTTTAGTTGCCTAAACCCCTCATGGCACCTGTAAAGCCTCACATCCTTTCCAACAAATGGAAGCTGATTTTTCACATGTAAAAACGACCGATACGAGGTTTTCTAAATTAAACGCCCGCTCCAGCTTGAAATATAAACTTATTTTTCCTAAGTCTGTTTCCGTTGAGTGCATCTCCACCTCACTCCCCAATCACAGCCACAAATATTCCTCCCAGCACAAACTCTTCGGGGTACAAACTGTGCCTGCATCTATATTTGAAATTACCCAGCGCATTGCAGCATTCCCCCAAAACAAAATAATAATATGCAGCCTGCAGAATGTGCTTCTCCAGCATAAAGCATCTGGTTTCACAGTTCATTAGAAGTTTCTTTTTTCTCTTATGGCTTTGTGGATAACTTTATACCTCCTATTTAGAGCCAACAGTAAATTGGTATTTCCGAAGTCACGGTTTGAGCGTTTTTCCCGAGCTGCAGCAGACACATATCGTGGTGGCTTTATCAGCTTAAGCCCTGCTCTCCTTATTCTCCTGATGGAGTTCCCTGCTCGGAAAAAACTGATGTTTTCAGTAAACTTGTGTGGTTGCTTTCCAGTTTACCTTTTTATCTATTTCTTTTATACCCCCCATTCAGTTTTTGAGGGGGACTTTATTCAGCGTTCCTGGAGTTTCATGAGTTCAGGCCTGTCTTCCCTCCTTTATTTAGTGTAGGGAATCATAGAATAGTGTGGGTTTGAAGGGAAAGGGACCTCAATGCCCATTTAATGCCACCAGCAGGGAACCCTTCCCTGGGTTCCTCTCCCGGTGCTGTTTCCCAGCTCCCCACTCCCTCATTTAACACAGCATTAATTAATTGGGGTGAGGAGTAATTCCAGGCTGGAGGTTCACATCCACTGTAGGCCTCATACCCATCAAGTCCACCAGTCCAAGAATCCCCAATCCAAAGATCCCAAGCAGTGGCCCTTGGCACCATGGAAAGCCAGGATGGGTAAACTCTTGCTCCAAAAGAAAGATTCAGAATTGGTTTTATCTTGGTTTTCTACCATATCCACCTTCTCCTTTGGTTCCTCATGGAACACAAAGTCACCTTTGAAGCTCTAGCTGAAAACCAGTCTCCTTCTTCCAAAATAATGCAGATTATTCCATAAATAAGATTATTCCCTCCCCTTATTTATCACTCCCCTGCTTCTTGTGTGACCTGTGAGCTTTAAAAGTTCTTTTTCCAGATCATTACTCATGTCACAGAAAAGCATTAGGCCATGGCTGGATCTCTGGGAGATGTTGCTGAAAACATCCCAATTACTCCTTGCAATTAGTTTACCAGTTTTAAATGTGCTTAATACGAGCTGCAGTAATTTTTTACATCCTAATTTCTTTTATTGAAATGCCATGTAGCACTAAGTCAAGTATAGGATTTTGAGTATATTATGACAGTTCAGTAAGCTTTATCAGTCCCTCTAGCTCAGATCTTTGCTCCCAAAGCCTGAAATCTTGGAGTGAACTGACTGCCAAACTTTTCCTCGTATCCGTAATTTTCGCCATGGCCAGTGCCAAGACTTTCATGAAATCAGTTCAACCATTCATGAGATCAGTTCAACCAGTGTCTCAAATACAAATAAAACGAGGGATCACTAAAAAGAATAAGTTGGGGTTCATCAGTAAAAGTTATCCTTATCAAAATAAGCTAGAATCAAAATTAATTTGGATTTATCAAAATTCAGTTGGGGAGGGGGGTGTAGGGTGGTTTTTTTCCTTTATGGTCTGGGTTTTTAACATATATTACCCTGGCAGAAACTATTCCATTTTGGGAAAAGATCCCACCTTCAAGAAGACAATTTAATATCTTTCCTCGTGGCAAAATCACTTTCATCAAAGGCAGCCACGTTTGCAAACAGGTGTCATCAAGTTAATAACCATTTCTGCCTTAATTAAGGAGCATGAAGGTCTCTCCTAGGCAGATTTTTGAATTCAATTAGACATCTAAAGATAAGAATTTTCTCTTCTAGGACTCTTTAAAGAGTTTAGGTGTTTAATTTCTTCCCAACAAATCACTAATAAGCAAGGAAAGCCTTTTCACCGGGATTTGTTTGTGTAGCACCAGATAAATATAATAATAGTACTAATAAAATAATAATAAGATAATAATAAAAATCAATCCTGGAGAAGGAATGAAAGAAGAGCCTCAGACCAGGCAGCTTCTCAAAACCACATTTTCGTCTACTTTTAATTGCTTGTTCATTAATGACACATTAAACTTTTCCTTACAGAGCACGGGGCTCACATGAGGCTTTAACCAGAGGAGTTGCAGCCTGAAATTCTGACTTTGGAAAAGGGATGGTTCCATGGCAGGGTCACCACATTTATATGGGGAACAGCTAAAATTTACATTCTTCTGTGTGTTTAAATGACTTTTTTTGAATTAATGAGATTTAGCTTCCAGTCTTTGAGAGCTGTGCATTAGTTTTGGTGGTGTATGGCTTACAGAAAACTTAGTTCCATTATTCCTTTTGTGCATATTTTTGTGGATATTCAATATATATGTGTGTCTATATGCAAATATTGCTGGTTTATATATTGGTTTCCACTGTTCTACTTTTTCCCCTATATTTCTATGTATATAGTTTCCTAAATTAAGGGGGAAAATGAATTCAGATTATTTAACTAAGAAATGTAGATCTTTTCACCAAAAATCCCTGCGTCTAATACACATTTCCAAGAGGCAGCAAGTTCGCTCACTCCAAGTTCAGTATTTCCCTGCTTTTGCCCATCCTGCACAATATTTCTGTGTGGCTTTTGGTTCAGAGGCACTTTTGTCTCCTTGCTCAGCCAAGGATGTATCATTAGACTCGCAGCAATTAGATTTCGCTCGAAATCAGCAAAAAGGAGATTTCGCCCAATCCCATTTTACAACATTCTTGCAGAAAATAGGTATTCTGGCCAATCTCAGCCTCCTTTCTGCTCCATTATTACACAAAATGGGCACCCAAAGCTCTGTATAACTATAAAATGATTATGATTTATCTGGGTATTTTGTCCCTTTAATCTATTAGGCCAATTGTCCTAATTTAACTAAGTAATTCTGTTAATTTAACTTTGGGGTTAATCTTGCTTTAAGAACACTTTTTGCTGAACAGTAAGACTGGGCTCAGTTGATGCATTTTCTTTCTTTTTTAGACCTGAATGTAACCTTTTGTAAAAAAAAAAAAAAAACGACCAACAAAAGTTTCTAGTACATCATGTGATAAATAGATACAAGTACCTTCATTTTTTAAATTAGTCCAAGGCTATTTTCCTTTTACTGTTGTATAAACAGGGAATTGAAGGGTAAAATAGTTAAAACTTAATGCTATAGTGCTAATGTGGCTTTTAAATCACGTCAGCAGCAATCACTGCATTATAATTAACAATTTATTGAACCAGCAATAAAATGAACATCACATTACTTCTTAAAGCAGCAGAATAAAATGGCTAATAAATAGCATAAGCCAGACAAATTGCAGAGTAATAGAAATTTTCTTAAGATTTATAGGGTGCAGAAAGATGGATGTGCTATTAGTAGGAGCTCCAAGACTTGACAAAATTCTTTTGCAAAGACATAGTTACCGTGCATGTCAGAGTTCACAAGTCTAAGTGGCTCCTCCAAATTTCAGCTCGCTCGCTATTACAGTGGAAAATACTCATTACAAGGGCTTGTAACTGCAAGCAATGTGTGTACATTTGCCAACATTCAAACTGCTACTGCCAAAAAGATACTAAAATATTTTATAAACTGTCAAATAACAAGTCTGCTTGCTTAAGCTGAGTCTATTTCATACATCACAGGCGGCACAAACTCCTGGGCCTGATCCTGGGGCATAACATCCCCTTGGCTCCAGCGACTGGGAGTTTCCAGGAGTTCCTGCTGACGGAAAGGACTGGCTTGGGCCTGGCTTTGGGAGGACAATTCCTCAGGGAAGAAGCGGGGATTGAGTGGAGCTGGAAGCTCAGCTAAAGAGCTCACGTCTCTCAGGGCTGAGGTTACTGACAACGGAACCGTGTTGCCTTTTAAACGTTCCTGCTGTTCACTTGTGTTGTGACTCGGCGTGTCAAAGTGTCTCTCTTATGTTCTTATTTCAATGTAACAGATGCAGTTTTACATGACGTGTCACAACATGGAGCATCAACTGGAAGAGTCTAAAAGAGCTCTTTTTTTCCCTTTGGAAAAAAAAAAAAAAAGAAAAAAAAAACCACTCTTCATTGCAATGTGTGGTGAGGGAACTCGCTGTGTGGAGTTTCCTTCAGTCACCGTAAGCAAAAGACTTTCAGCCTTTCATTTTAAATTGAAATGTATCCATCAACTACCCCATGTTCAAATTCCAAATTTATTTGCCATACAAATTTTAACGTGAAATCTGGAGAGAATCTCTGATGTAATTATCTGCTAAGACAATAAACACTGATAAGAACATGCACATCTTTAATAATGCATTGCTCCCTGAACCTTGAAGATAAATTACAATTCACTCACTGCTTAAAGGTGGTGTTGATTACAAGATGAGATTGTCATTCTGCCGCCTTCCAAAAACAGATTATTGTACTGAGAAAGCACCTTCCATATATTCTCCTGGAGGCTGTGAAGTGAACCCACATGGGAGGAAATTCCAGGCTCCAATCACTCCACAGCCATGGTTGGGGTTCCCGCTCCAGGGGGCAGTTGGAAATAGATGTTTTACAAGGTCCCTTCCAACGTCATGTGTGTTGGATACTCTGAAACAATGGGAACAGCTGGACCAACACAGCTGTCTGATTAAATGGGTGAGTACCAGCCTGGCCGGACTCACTATTTACACAAACCCACACTGGGGGCTTTGGTCTCCACAGACCAAGCAGGATTTTCCTAAGCCTGCAGTCAACAGCACAGAAGGAGGTCTCAATTTCTGCCTCAATTAATTAACTCCTCGACAGGGAGCCCCCAAAGAAACAACAGCAATTGCCACCTGGAGACCCGGAAACTTGTCCCTTGCCCCTCGTTCCCGCTGAGTCTGCGCAAGAACCACATTCCCAGTTCAACCCACACCCAGGCTTTGGAGGGGGTTGGAGCGCTTGGGTTGGACAGCAGCAGCCCCATCTCCCACCTGAGGAGCAGAAAATCCCAAAAGAATATGGAAACGCCCTGGATGGAGGTGCAGCCTCGGGTACAAAAGGAGTAAAACTCATTCATCTGGTGCCAAACACTCTGGGGTTGAGTTCCTCTGACAAAATGCCACAGCCCAGATTGAGGAGGAAATGTTAATATTCCTAATTTCTGCAGTGAGTGGGGTATGGATCTTCATTAAAAAAGAGAATTTATGGCCAACCCCAACTGAAAATTCACATTGTGCAGAGCGTTTCATTCACCCTGAAAACCAGGCAAGGGACAGGGAGGCATAATCCCCTCAAGAGAGCACGTGGGAATAAACCAATCCATGGGGGTGGGCTTCTCCCTACCAATAATTTACCTGTAATTAATTTCTGGCAGCAGTTCCTTTATTCGCAGAAAGATACAAATTCTTCATATCAGCTAAGAGTTCCCAAAGCTCGTCATCTACTGAACCCCCCAAAAATTATGCTTGATTAAGAAATTATTTAAGTTGTAAGCCTTCCCCTGGTTTATATTTAAAGGATTTGTGATCAAGATACAACTTGTGAAACAACGGAACTCGGAATAAAAATATTATAGTGAATTAAAAATACTTCAAAAGGTCTCTCTACTTATTTTGAGGGTCCTTCTCCTTCCAGGATCTCTCTCAATATTTTGAAGGTAATTAAAATTCCTGTTATTAAGAATTACTGAGAATTTTCCACAAGTTTTTATTCCATGTCCAGACCTCCCTCTCTAGAACAGGCATGGATTTGAATAGAACCCTGAATTTGGATAATTGTCCAACTTAAATTTGGCTGTGTACCACCAAAATAAACATTACCCTTTAANCAGGATCTCTCTCAATATTTTGAAGGTATTAAAATTGCTGTTATTAAGAATTACTGAGAGATTTCCACAAGTTTTTATTCCATGTCCAAACCTCGCTATCTAGAACAGGTATGGATTTGAATAGAACCCTAAATTTGGTTCATTGTCCAAATTAAATTTAAGAAACTGTGGCTGTGTAGCACCAAAATAAACACTACTTTAGTGTGAAAGGAAGAGAGGGATGATACAAAGAATCTGAAAGTTAAAAATAAAAAATAATTCCATCACATGATGCATCACATCATGATGAAGAAAATAGATGGGTGAACCAAAAGTGGGTTTTTTTGCTGTAGATATTTTAAAAGGAACAAATATCCAAAAAACACCTGGGACAGCTTTGCTAAAGAGGGGAACCTTCAGGTCAGCTGGGTTGGATGGAAAATCCCTCATCTGAATTTCAGAGGGGTCGGTTTGCGTGTCCTGCTGACCTTCAACTGCGCCAAACACAGCAAAAAATCAACGTACTTCCGCGTGGGAAATGTAGAGCAGCATGGAAATTAATTAACTTTGGAGAAACGTAAATAAAGACAAACTGAACATGAAGTTCAAATGCTAATTGACACAGGTCAAATTCTCCTGTCTGTACATTCCCAGCACAGTTACAGCCCTTTCAGTGGCTGCTGAAATCCAACTGAATCCAAAGGTTGGGATCAGGATCTGTCATATTCAGGGAGAAAAAAAGCAACAAAAAACCAAACCCAAAAGTAAATTGAAAAAGTACCAACGTAAAAATACCAGCACGAAATGTGGAGAGGGATATGATTAAGCAAAAAATAAAATTATATATATATTACAGAAGACTTTGGGTGTGATGGGATGTTAAAGCTCATCTTTTTCCACACCTCGAAATAATACAGGGTGTTTCCCAGTAAACTTTGCTTTCAGGGGGGTTTTTTTGTTATTTTTTGCTTTGCCCCAAAAAATAAATATGCACAGAGACAACAGACAGGGATCGAGGCCGAGAAAGGATCCAGTTCATGGGTACTGAGCTATTTCTTCATTCTTAGACCTGAAAATACATTAAAATCACATTCCCAGACTTTGGTTGGGAGGTTTCTCTTTTCCTTTAGTCATAATGAAAATATATTTTCATTTTGTAGCTCTGAAATTAAGGGACAGCAACCACCAGAAGACCTGGAGTATAACCAGAAGAGGCCAACAACGATTGCCCAAATTTATTTCCTCAGCAGAAAAACTGTATTTTTAGTTATAATTAAAAGAAATGAACGGAGATCAGAGGTTGGTGTGAGCTGATAGTAAAGAATTTTTTTATTCTGTGATACTTCGTTTAAAACTCAAACAAACACCCCTGAAGTTTTTACAGCCATACCCTCCGTGGTCCATATTTGTGCCCAGATGTCTGTCTTGGCCATCAAAATATTTATTTTGGGGGCCGTTTTAGGTTGACAAAAGCAAAGAAAACGTGGATTTTTTTGTGTCTGGCTTTCACTTCAAAGGGGTATTTCGGCTACATTCACATATCCGGAAAGAAATCTCTGAATACATAAACTAAACAACCTTAGAGAGCATCATTTCTCCAAAATATGGTTTAAAAAAATACCAAAAATTCCATTAAATGGTCTCACAGAAATTAAGATCACAAAGCCAAACCAGAAGAACAACATTGGGAGCACAAAGGTATAAACCTCACTGAATTCTTTAAGAGCATTTTTTAGTTTAATACTAAAAACCACCACTCAAAATATCTTGAATATTTCTGATTTTAGGTTCTAAAGAGCAACACTTCTTTTTTTTTTACCCAGTGAAGTCAAAGGTTCCACCAAAGAAGCAACTTCTAGTAAAAAAAAAAAATAAATAAAACTCAGAGATCAGAATCTCCAAATTCAGCATGGAAGGGCTTTACTATATCTTGGATTTCTGTTTGGAACATCACAATGTGCCTGGATAAAATACCTACAAAGGGACACTGAGAGGATATTAATGTCAAAAAAACCAAAAAAGGCTCTTGAAAAAGGGTTTTATAAAGTCCAAGTCTCCTGCTGATTTTGCTCCAGATGAAAATAAAAATGTGGGAGGGGAGGGAGAGAGAGGAACCAGGAAAAAATATTTATTAAAAAGAAGTTTGAGTTAAAAAAGCTTTTTTTTTTTTTAAGATATGGGTTGACTGAGGCTTCGAAAGAGGGAGGGGATTTTTTTAGATGCTCGAGTGAGAAGTTCCATTAAATGAGTCAATCTGCTCAAACCATTTGAAAAACTTTAAGCAGGGCCCTCAGATTTGTGCAGTTTAGACAAGTAAGATGTTTCTGAGGGGAGCAAATTTTCCTTTTGCTGCCATCTTGTGCCCCAGAAAGTGAAAAAACAAACACATGATAAATATAAACACATAGAGATATATATATAAATAAATATGGAAACCCTTCAAAATACAAGCAGGGAATACAAGATGGAATAAAACTCCAAAATTTTATCTCTGAATCCATCGAATGCATTTAAATATTTACAGTGATAGTTAATAACAGAGATATTCATTTCCTTGGAATACATTTGATATTCCAGGGATGGCAATTTGAGCAATCAGTAGCACGTGCTCAACCAACTTAACCTTTATTAAGTCTCCCTAAATACTCAGAAAGGCAGGAAAAGTGTTGCTTTGAGGAAGGATTTGAAGGAAAACACTGGGATAAAAGTTAAGGATGCTCCTCCCGAGCAGGACAGCCAACACCAATTAATTTATCATGGACACAACACCAGGGTTGTTGGTGTTCCTGTCCTTTAGAGCAATAAAACCAAGCTGTCCTCTTTTGGGGTGCTAAAGATGGCATTAACGAGGATTCTGACTAATTGGGGTGGTGAAAGTTAAAGGAAAAATGGCTCCAAGGCATCAATGGCTCTTCCTCTACCTGTCTAAATATTGCTTTTCCTTTCCCTGTCCTAGCAGAAATGAGATAAAGTCTTTCTCTCTTGTGAATGGAACCTTTATTTTTTAGCTTTTTCATTCAAAAAAACCCCCAAAATCTCCCAAATCCTCCGTGCTCAGACCTCAACCAGGCAATTTTTGAAAGGAGAACCTCCAGGAAGAGCCTCTTGTTGTGCAGAACATGAAGCACATACTCAGCCCTTGCCACATCAAAGGTGTCCAAGCTTCCCCAAGGTTTAATATTTTCCATAAACTCTTGAAGAAAAATTAAGTCAAGAAAAAGATGCTACAAAATCCCCCCGTTTCCAAATGGAATTTGGAGAGAAACGCACAAAGCGGTCGCAGAGCTACAAAGTTTTCTCCCAACACTTTGACACCACAAAGGAACTGGAAAGGGAAACATCCTCCCCTCTAATTACGAGCTACTAATTGCTTATAATTTCTGACCTTCATAGTCCAGATTTTTGGTACAGAATAAAGTTAAATCAATTGAATTAAGAAATAAACACCTCTGGAGACAGTAAAGATGCCTTTGGCACTGCCCTTCCTGAGGCAGATTTTACTCCTTTTCCACTCGCTTGAAAAGCCAGAAAATGGGACAAATATCTGGATATTTACTGGCATAAACCATTTTATTGGGAATATAAAGAGTTTGTATTGGTTCTGAGCCCCAACAATATCAAAGTACTAAATCCAATCCATAGTTCCTGCCCCATTCCAGCCAAGCAACAATAAACTGGAGGAACAAACCCACCCCAACAGAACTTCAAGTCATTTGTCTCTACACACATATGACACAAAAAAGGGGATAAAAATTGCCCTGGATTGGCAATATTATTATTGATATTAATTTAAACAGGAAAATGTTGTGTGCAGTAAAAGGGACCACAAGACACAGAAGTAAAGAATTCGGCCAAGGAGGGAAAATCCAGATTTCACGAGTGACCAAAGGTAGAGAAAACACTCACGACCATCCAGCACTGCAGGTGTAGAACATCTTCAAATTTCAGGGAAAAACGCATAAAAATAATAATAAAACCCCCAACATTTTCCTCATTTCTGCCCCTGATTGGACCTACCTCTGTGGGTGCATGAAGGAGGACACATCCTCATCTCCAGCTCCAAGAGGAGATAATTCCACACCTGAATGCAGGTAAAACACCAAGGGAAAAGTGACACTCCAAAGCAGGACCAGGTGAGCTCAGCAGGTGAATCCAGGGCTGGTGCCTTCTCAGTGCCTGGATAAAGAACGAGAGGGAACAAAAAAACTTGGATAAACACTCAAAGATTGGAGGATCAGAAAACCACTGTGTCTTAGAAATCGTTGGCAATGATATTTCACAAGACCAAACATTGCTCATCCTTTCCAAAGGGTCCAGGCCGGTTGCTGCACCTTGGATTCAGGATTTTTATTTAGTATTTCAATTATCTGCCTGCATTACTTTCTGCTTATTGGGTAAACTATATTAAGAAGTGACTTTCTTAAAAAAGGCAGCATCAGCTCGTGGAGATAGCAGGATATTTCCTGCAATGGCTTCACACAAACAGCCAAAACTGATGTCAGCCAGCTGAGAGCCACCAGCTAAACCATCCCTTGGCACTTGATCCCAGGGTTCCCATGCCAGGGACAGTTTTGTGGGAGCCAAGGAAGGACCAGAGGTGTGTTCCTTAAAGATGAACAGTTCCCTTCCTCTGCCTTCATCCCACCAGAGGGAAACAGAGGAGGGGCTTTTACCTGTGAGAGTGAAGTCACTCACCAACAACACAGAGAGCTTCCAGATGAACTGCAGAGCCCTCCCAAAATCACTTCCAGTGGAAAAAAAAACCTTTCTCAGGTGGAATCAGGTGGTTTATATCATCTTATAATGTCCCCATTTCTTCAGCTGGAAAGAGCAAGGGGGTACAAGCAAAAAAGCAATTTAGGGATAATTATCACAGAATCACAGAATATTATGAGTTGGAAGGGACCCACAAGGATCATCTAGTCCAACTCACCATCTAATACCCGTACAGAGACCGAAAGCACATCCCAGAGTGGTAACACAAACCTAGTTCTCTCAATTATGGGACCTTCTGAGCCAGAGCAAATCCTACACACCTGGGAGGTCATAGGATTCGGGATGGGATCCAGTATGAGGCTGGTCCGGGAGCTATGAGGGTCATAAAACCACCAAATCCCAGAGTAGTTTGGGTTGGAAGGACCTTAAAATTCATGTGATCCCACTCCCTGTCATGGGCAGGGACACCTCCCACTGTCCCAGGCTGCTCCAACCTGCCCTTGGACACTCCCAGGGATCCGGGGGCAGCCACAGCTTCTCTGCCCAACCTGGGCCAGAAATTCCTGCCCAATCTCCCATCTCTCCCTGCCCTCTGGCACTGGGAAGCCATTCCCTGTGTCCTGTCCCTCCAGCCCTTGTCCCCAGTCCCTCTCCAGCTCTCCTGGAGCCCCTTTAGGCTCTGCAAGGGGCTCCAAGCTCTCCCTGGATCCTTCTCTTCTCCAGGTGAAGGTTCCCAGCTCTCCATGGCCTGCTCTGAACTCTCTCCAACAGCTCCACTAAAATAAACACTAAAAACAAACATTATGAGTCAGCTGCCACTAAATTAAACTGGGACACCTCCCCCCTCGATTTCAGCAGACATTGGGCTGGAATATCCAGGCACAGCTTTGGCAGAGTCCAGAAAGGTTCCAATGTCAGAAGCTCCTCTGGCTCCTCTTACAGGACCATCCATCCATCCTGGAATGCACCTGGGAACAAACCTGTACTTGGGCGGGTTTCTCTGAGCTTTTTAAATTCTTTTAAATCCCAAATAATGATAAACAAGGATAATAGTTACAAAACTTCCCCCTCTCCAAAGAGTCCTGGAAATCCTGATTTACTGGCTGGTAGCTGGAGTCACTAAACAGAAACACAGTAACTTAATAATGTGAGCATAGCAGTTTTCAGTAAGGAAAATTAACTAATTCATTATCACTTCTAATTTGCTGAGGCATAGCTGCCATATTTGTAAAATCAGCAGGTTCAGGGAAAAAAATAAAGAGGCAAGTTTTTAATGAATGTTCTTTTTTTTCCCCCGTTCCTAGATCCATAAATGATACAATTACTTAGCTCCCTCTAGTGCCAATTTCCGAAATAAATTTCCCACTAATGACTGTGTTCACCAATGTAATCATCGGAGCAAATTAAAAATTCACTTGGCAATAATTAACTGGTGAACTCTCAAAGGATGGAGTAAATTGCCACGAACTAAAGCAGGATTCAACTGGTGTCACAATTACAAAGAAAGGTCAAACGTAGGCGTTCTGCAATAACAGAAACCCGACATCAATGCTCAGACTTCGTGGAGTTGGAACAATCCACGGAGAGCAGGAGTCAGGGAACAGGGAGAGTACCTCCAGAATTCCTCTCCTGGAAAAAAGTTGCATTTGTTTCTTTTTATTTATTTATTTAGTTAGTTTTTAATTTGCAATCTTCATTTTTTCAAGGTTTGATGCCTCCACTCGTGGCTTGATGATGTGGCATTTGAAAGATGCTCCACACTGAAATAGGATATGTAAAAAATATATGCATTTTAATCTTAAACTGTAAAAATGTTTCTGTGGGTGTTTTTTTTTTTCCCCCCTGTCTTTTAAAAATGGGCTCAAAAAATGTTCTATACACTTGGACTTTTCTTAGGATCTTCCTCTGGCATCCTTAGGTCAAAGATTTAGATCAGATGTAATAGTCAAGAAAAACCCAAAAAAAACAAAAAAGCCCAATAACAGCAACAATAATAATAAAAGAAAGTATTAGTATAAAAAATAAAATATTGCTTAAATCAAATATTATAAAATTATTATATCATCATATATAATATAATGACATTATACTGTTGTAATTAAATATTTTAAGAATTAAAATAATAATAAAATATTATTATTATTATATACACACTATTATTAATAATAACAGTACCTACAGAGGAATCCTTGTGCCCATCCAGGTGAAGGTTCCTCAGATTCTATGGCTCCTATGAGTTACAATATAAATAAAAATAAACCTGAACACAGCCCTAAAACACAGAATATTTGTAAGAATATTTAAGAGGGTTTTTTTAATTCTGGTGTGGTTGTTCTTGGACCTGTTTCTGGATTCCTTTCTTTACTACCATCATGCAATAGACTTCAAAGCAAAGTATTGTTTTAGTTGGAGTTTTAGTACAGCAGGGATGTCACAGCCTTCCAGAAAAAACATGTAAAAGTTCCCAATTAATAGAATTGCCATGGGAAGGGCACCCTCACCTCTGAATCCCATCAGAGTGTAAACTTGGGGAAAAACCATCCCATCAAACTGCCAGAGGTCAGGGATGGGTGGGATATCGGGCAGGAATTCCTGGCTGGGAGGGTGGGGAGGCCCTGGCCCAGGTTGGGCAGAGAAGCTGTGGCTGCCCCTGGATCCCTGGGAGTGTCCAAGGGCAGGTTGGAGCAGCCTGGGACAGTGGGAGGTGTCCCTGCCCAGGGCAGAGGGTGGAACAAGAGCTTTAAGGTCCCTTCCAACCCAAATTATTCTGGGATTCTGTGATGGTTAAAACCTTTCCCAACCAGCACCTCCCACCACACTCTCCTGTATCCTTTCCCAGGCCCTCCCAGCTGCATTTTCCAGCTGTTTGGGGAAGACCAGCCCATGCCAAACTAGCTGAGACCACTTATGAAAGAACAATCCTTTCTCTGGAAGCACCAGCCTCAGGTTGTTCTGTAGGGACCTGAGCAAATGCGTATTTTTGCAAAGCCAAACTGAGCTCTGGATCAGGATGAGAAGGAAAGGGCAGTGCACCCTTCCCAGTGACCTGATCCAGGCTTCAGCTGCCTTTCTGCAGGAAAACTGAGCCCCAACCCCACGCTGAGGTGGCCTAACCTTGACTTCCAGGTGGTGCTGACTGTCCAGCCGGTGAGTTCCCATTCCAGAGCAAATCCAGAGGAACATCTTGAGTGCTGGGCTCCCCAGTTTCAGAAGGATGTTGAGCTGCTGGAGAGGGGCCAGAGAAGGGCGACAAGGATGGGGAAAGGACTGGAGGACAAGCCCTGTGGGGAGTGACTGGGGGAACTGGGGTTGTTCAGCCTGGAGAAGAGGAGGCTCAGAGGTGACCTCAGTGCTGGTTACAACTCCCTGAGGGGAGGTTGCAGTCGGGTGGGGGTGAATCTCTTCTCTCAGGCTGACGACACCACAACAAGAGGACATGGCCTTAAGCTGCACCAGGGGAGGTTTAGGCTGGATGTGAGGAAGAGTTTTTTTCCCAGAGAGAGTGATCCCTCAGTGGAATGGGCTGCCCAGTGGAATGGGCTGCCCAGGGAGGGGGTGGAGTCGCCATCCCTGGAGGTGTTTAAGGTCAGACTGGATGAGGAGCTCAGTGCCATGGGCTGGATGGTGGGAGGTTGGATGGATGGAGCGTGGTGCCCGTGGTTCCAGGGTTGTGGGGCTGATCCCTGGGTGGGCGTTCGCTTGGGAGTTGGACTCAATGATCCTGTGGGTCCCTTCCAACTCACAATAACCTGTGAACCTGTGAACTGTCAGGGACACCAAGGCTGACTTCAAACCTCCTATCTGTCCTTGTCTCGGGATCTCCTGTCAGCCAGCTCCTGTTCCTTCTCGAAGGGCGAGCACTGGGAGGAAAGGAGCAGCCCCGGCGCTGTCCCAGCACAGCTCCTCATCTGCAAGGAATGGTCCAAGGACCAGGGACCCCGGGAATGGTACCCAGGGATTGCATTCAGCTCACCTGGCTTGGCACACTTCCTTTTTCTTGGCTTTGCAGGAAAACACTTGAAACCCCCTGCCCAGGATACCCTGGGAAATAACTCATGGAGCTCCTCCTACTTCCCAAAGGCTCCCGAAATCACCTGAGCAGGAAAATCCTCCATTTAAACAGATGTTCAATGTTCACATTCCACCCACACCTGTCCTTCTCCATCCTCCCCCAGTTCTTTAATGAATCCAATAGCAATGGATTTTAATATTCCAGCCATACAAGTTATCCCATAAAATCTTAATAGTTCTATCAATGCCACACCACCTCCTTTATTGCCTTTCCACTGAGAGGTGACCCAGATAAGGAGACAGCTGAAGAACATGGATTTATTACCTTCCTGTCAACACACACAGGGAAAATGTTTTAAAACTCATCTGATAGTCTTGAAATTTTTTTAGCCGTGTTATGTTAGGATAGAAAGAAATGTAAATAAATATAAATATAAATAACATAAATAGAATGGAAAAATTGAAAGAGAAAGATCTCACACAAAACTCTGCAGCTGGTATCAACCAACACTATCTCAGAAATTAAGTTCTTTTTAAGTGTGCCCAGGAATTGGTCAAAAATTCTGTACAACATTTTTTCTTTCCAAAAGTCTATTTTTTTTCCTAATTAAAAAACCCTTTAAAATAAAATATTTTAAAGTTTCATGACTATCTGCTTTTGCATTGAAGTTTTTCAATTTAGATAAACAGTATTTTAGTTACAAGTGAAATTTGTTATTAGGAATTATTAAAACCAAATGATTTTCACAAAGTTTTTCTAAGCTGTTCATATTTTTTGGCAAATTCTTCTGCATTAAAACTTCATTTGTCCAACTTTCCTCCATAAAAATGGAACCATTTATCTCCAGGTGCTCAATTTGGAAGTCAGGTGCTTTATTCACACCCTACATGTTTGCTTACATGTATATACAACAGAACTAAATATTTTCTTTAATAACTTATAAAAATATTTGCTAAAAGTAATATAAACTCATATTATACCAATTACTTTTGCTTTCCTTCTTCGAAATTTTTGGGGGTTTTTTTCCTTTTCCTCTTTTTGAACTCTTATTTCTTCATCTCTAGAAAAACCCTCTGTAATTCATTACTCAAAATCTTTGCTTATTTCGCCTTTTTTTTTTTCACTTTTGCTGCTAATTTTCATTTTCTGGCATCTTTGAGGCTTTTTTCCACACCCAACCATTCACTTATCCAACCTTTTTTTCTTGCTGGTTTGGTGGGCAGGATGGTGACCAAAGGTTGGACTCGATGACCTCAGAGGTCTTTTCCACCTTTAATGATTCCACAAATCCCTGATTCCATATTTTATTAATTTTCGTCATGGGAGCTGCTGCTCAGGTGAAGTTTCATTTGGTTCCTGACTGGTTAATGCAGGAGCTATAAAAACATATGGAAAAAATCCCAAATAACCTCTGTGGCCTCATTAAACTTCTCCAGTGGAATTTGGAGAGACAATTCCTTTTCCCAGTTATTCCCAACACCAGTTGAGTGCTCAGGTCCATTTCCCTACNGAATAGAATAGAATAGAATAGAATAATAATATATTATATATTTATACTATGTATACACTATATAACACATTTTATTATATATTATAATAATTCACGTATTTCAATGTCTCCTTACCTTGGACCATTTTTCCATTAAAATAAAACAATAAAAATTTTTAAAACATCAATAAAAATCCCAACTCCACCCAGTGGCTTTGGATGACAATCCTCCCTGGGGGTCCCTCAGCAGCTCCCCACAATCCAAACTGGTGAACTCTCAACCAAAATTCCATAAAAAATGGAAGGTGCATCAATGGGAAATGGCCCAGCAGTAATTTCTCCAGCACATCCCACTTTTCCCAGGACCTGCTGCTGAGTATAAAGGTGATCAGCACAAAGATAACCCGGATTGATCATCGGGATATATTTGTGTAATGGGAATTCTGCACATTGCATTTCCAACCGTCCCCAGCCAGAGCCAAGGGAGAGCACACCTCAGCTGTGTAAGGGCAGGGCAGGTTGGATTTTATCCCAGAAAATGTGGTCTGGATTGTTTCAAGACCCCAAGACATGCGTTTCCTTTTCCAATAATCACGGGACAAGCAGCCCTGTATCGGTTTTAAAGGCATCCCAAACCTCCCATGAGTTTGAGCAGGTTTAAAGGAGGGATAACTCTGCTGCTGGATGTGCAGACCAGGAAACAAGGACCAAACAGCTCTTGGGAGTTATAAATTAACAGCACAAACCAGCAGGGATTGAGGCAATTGGTGCCATGGTTTAGACAACGGGTTGGTGTTGGGTTACAGGTTGGACTCGATGATCTCCAAGGTCTCTTCCAACCTTGCTGATACTGTGATACTGGGATTGGATTTTAATCTGATCTGAGGGGCTGCTTTAAAAGCTCTGCCTCCAGCTGAGGGTTCCTGGTCCCAATCCCTGCTGATGGGTCGGGATGTGCTGCCCAGGGATGGGCTGCATCCTCCTCTTTCCACCATCTCCACAGCCCAAAGCTCCAGGCCAGGAAAGGTCCCCCTCTGGAATCCCAAAGGGGGTCCCTGGACATCAAATAATTACAGATCCATTGACTTCACAAACCTTTGCCTCCATCACCTACAAATGAACATTTTGGAGGACCCTCAAATTAGCTGTTTGTAACCTCTGGATAAAGGACTTGCTAGAAAAGCCCTGGAATTTTTTTGAGGCAGCTTCTCCAGGCACAAGGAAGCGGCTGCAGGATTTAATTTGCTGTGTTTTGATTTTTTTTTTTTGCTTCTTTAAACTTTTGCCAGAAGTGATGGGGATGCCAGATGCACATTTTTGGGTGTACTTTAGAATCCAAATAAATACAAATAGCATGTGTTTGGGTTTGGTGTTTCCCCCATGAGGGGTTTTTTTTTCCTTTTTCAGTAGGAAAATAGGTGTTTCCAGCCTGTCATAAGAGCAGCCACAATGAGGATTNTTTTTTCCTCAGGGAACCACATTGGCTTTGAACAACAAACATTTCCAACACGTTTCCCCAGACTGATCTAAAATTGTTTTATTTCTGTTTTCTTTATACTAAAAAATGCAGAAGGGCCTGAAGGTCCTGCTGACAAATTATAATAATTTTAATGATATGATATATTTTTATATAATAATTGCCATTGTGTTATGAGCACAACATGTTATAATATTTAACTTAAATATTTATAATAAATATTATATACAAATATAATATTAAATATTATAATCCCTAATGATTTTAAATATTATGTTCCCTGTCCCTGGAAGTGTCCAAGGGCAGGTTGGAGCAGCCTGGGACAGTGGGAGGTGTCCCTGCCCATGGCAGGAGTGGCACTGGATGGACTCGAAAGTCCCTTTCAAAACAAACCATCCTGGGGTTCTATAAAANACAAGCAGCCCTGTATCGATTTTAAAGGCATCCCAAACCTCCCATGAGTTTGAGCAGGTTTAAAGGAGGGATAACTCTGCTGCTGGATGTGCAGACCAGGAAACAAGGACCAAACAGCTCTTGGGAGTTATAAATTAACAGCACAAACCAGCAGGGATTGAGGCAATTGGTGCCATGGTTTAGACAACGGGTTGGTGTTGGGTTACAGGTTGGACTCGATGATCTCCAAGGTCTCTTCCAACCTTGCTGATACTGTGATACTGGGATTGGATTTTAATCTGATCTGAGGGGCTGCTTTAAAAGCTCTGCCTCCAGCTGAGGGTTCCTGGTCCCAATCCCTGCTGATGGGTCGGGATGTGCTGCCCAGGGATGGGCTGCATCCTCCTCTTTCCACCATCTCCACAGCCCAAAGCTCCAGGCCAGGATAGGTCCCCCTCTGGAATCCCAAAGGGTGTCCCTGGACATCAAATAATTACAGATCCATTGACTTCACAAACCTTTGCCTCCATCACCTACAAATGAACATTTTGGAGGACCCTCAAATTAGCTGTTTGTAACCTCTGGATAAAGGACTTGCTAGAAAAGCCCTGGAATTTTTTTGAGGCAGCTTCTCCAGGCACAAGGAAGCGGCTGCAGGATTTAATTTGCTGTGTTTTGATTTTTTTTTTTTGCTTCTTTAAACTTTTGCCAGAAGTGATGGGGATGCCAGATGCACATTTTTGGGTGTACTTTAGAATCCAAATAAATACAAATAGCATGTGTTTGGGTTTGGTGTTTCCCCCATGAGGGTTTTTTTTTTCCTTTTTCAGTAGGAAAATAGGTGTTTCCAGCCTGTCATAAGAGCAGCCACAATGAGGATTCACTAAATCTCTCTGAAAGAATCACTTACAGAGGGATTGTGAGATGAAGACACATTTTTCGGCGCATGAAGTGATGTGTAATCAGTGGTTTTCTTTTGTACTGTAATTGTTGCTTCAAAAAATGCATTTACTGGAGTACCGGTGTTTAATGTTTCAGGCTGGAAAAACAAACAGGAACAGGCAAAACCAAACAGAGTTAATTCTCAGATGATCAGTTCCCTTACAAAGGCCCTCTCTGGTTCACTAAAATACTCAAAAAAATAACTTTTTTTCATCTAAAAAACATTGTGACCATGCTCTGATGCTCAACATTCATTCACTGTATGGGAAAATTAGATTATTTCAATACAACCTTAATGAAAACTATCCAAGACATCTCTAAATGAATATTTGTAAAGCAGAAGGTTTAAAAACCAGCAGAGAATAATTCAATGTGTTACAGTTGGTGCATCAGTTCATTATGTCTGCAAGTACAATTCCAATGCCTTAAATCCATGGAATATTTTTCAGCATATCCTGAATTATCCAACCTTTTAGACCACGAGGAATTTCGTTGTATATGCTGAAAATGCTTACTGGAAAGGAAATCAAATGTGGGTTTGATTAATTGATGGAGTCACATATTAAAAACTTTTGCTTCTTATCCCATTAAAAGTAACACTAATGAGCAATGGCTGTGACCTTCAAGAGGAAAGCCACGTGTGCTTCAACCCCTCAATATTTACCACCCAAATTTAATCTTTATAATGGACACCTTAAAAGGAATCTGATAGAAAATACTAAGAGCTGCTCCAAACCTAAAACACTTAAGGAAGATTTTGATTAATGCCTCGTGATTAATCAATTGATTAATATAGTTTTCAATACAGATGTGAGGACACTGTCTACTTTAATCAACCACCCTGAAAACGGTGAAGACAAATGACCTATTTTTCTGTCGATTGAAAAAAGGAAGCCTGTTTTAGCAGTTATGGAAATGATAAGATGAGCCTCCCCTCACCGTGCCCAGATTTTCCCTTTGATAAAAACCTCACACAGAAGAACTGTTAATTAGGTAATTGTCATCCTTTTGGGGAGGAACTTGGTATAAACCTAAAAGTAGTGCCACTTCCAGCCAAATGAGTGCACTTCTTTAAAGAAATCGTTTTAGAATTGCGCTATAATCCATATTTAAAGTCCCTCTCCCTGATATTTCTTTATTCTGAGACTGTTTCTAATTTGTGATTATGCTTCCTACCATACTAAAACTGAAATCTTTATTCCAGTCAAAAATAATCACCCCGTAATTACTGTGACAAACTGCCCAAGCTGTGTCATTGTGGCCATTTCGACTAATGATATTGTATTAGAATGCCGAGCAATAGACTTCAAATGGAAAATATAATTATGTGCATTAGTTTGTCTAAGCATTTATAAGATCACATATCCATCAGTTATCAGGTCTCATAAAAAAAGCCATATATCACTGTCACTGCTGGTTTTGTTATTGGAAATGTGGGCTGTTATGAACTCGCCTTAAGATGTGTGTCTTAAATTCCACTTATTCTCTTGTCTAGTAACTCCATGGGAGCTGCACTCCTGTAAAATGAGCTGAATCCTCAGCTGATGGCACGGGAACAAGTTATTGGACGGTCTCACCAAACATAAACACAATGCTCAAGGTGCAATTTAAAGATGAAGGCTTTAATCGTGAAGACGTGTTTAATGTTACGCACTGGACTGCTCACTGTGCAGGAAGTTGAGTGGTTCACAGAAACATGGAATCATTGAGGTTGGAGAAGAATTCCAAGACCATGGAGTCCACCCTTTGTCTAGTCCCCACCTTGTTCCTCAGCCCAGAGCACAAAGTGCCACATCCAGTCCTTCCTTGGTCACCTCCAGGGATGTGACTCCAAACCTCCCTGGGAAGCCCTTGCCAAGGCCTGACCACCCTTTCCACGAGGAAATTCCTGTTGATATTCAAGCTGACCCTCCTCTGGCACAGCCTGAGGCCGTTCCCTTTCCTCCTGCCCCTTGGTCCCTGGGATAGAGCGGGACCTCCCTGACTCCCCTACTGTTGAGAGTTGCAGACACCCAGAAAGTCCCCCCTGAGGCTCCTTTTCCTCCAGGATGAGCCCCCTAGCTCCCTCAACTTCTCCTGGTGCTCCATTCCCTTCTCTAGGAGCACTCCAGCCCCTTCCAAGTCCTTGCTGTAGTGAGTGACCCCAAACTAGACACAGGTAGCAGAGGTAGCAGAGATGTCTTCACTGAACATCTCCATGTCTCCTGTTTTTCAAAACTGAGGCAACATCTGAGCAACCTCTGAGCCTCCTGAGCAAGCTGAGCACCAGACCCAGCTCCACCTTGGGAAAACTGCACTTTCAGCTTAATTCTGTTTGTGCTCTTTCTCCATATGCTTTGCTTTGGAAACCCTAAACTGTTTAGGAGACTGGTTGAGAGTCCTTTCCAACATAAAATATTCTATGATTCCATGTCAAGGAAGATGCACAGAATCACAAAATGGTTTGGGTTGGAAGGGACCTTAAAGCTCATTCCACCCCTGCCATGAGCAGTGACACCTCCCACTGTCCAGTGTTGCTCCAACCTGCCCTTGGAGACTCCCAGGGATCCAGGGGCAGCCACAGCTTCTCTGCCCAACCTGTGCCAGGGCCTCATCCCATATTATCACACAACAAGATTAAGTTATTAAATCACCTATTACTACACAACAATGATGAGTTACACTCAGAAAACATAAATAACATTTTTCTTCCTCTCTTTGGGTCATCTGAGACGCGCATCTGTGGTTTCGACACTCCCCCTTAAATAATCCCTTGCTGTATTTTGGTGCCAGTATAAATTTAAGCCATCCAAACAAGGCTGTGTATTTGAACTGACAAAGAATAAATTATTTGCATCTGGCATAACTGATGGTTGTGTCAAAGCCCTGGCATATAATTCTTAATCTTATAGATGCCTGTTTACTTGTGCATAAGATACTGTGCTGAGTCTCTTCCCAGAACAATTACCAAGTTATTGCTATGGGCTAGTCTGGAACTTCCAGGGAAAAGCCACATATAAATGCTGCCATCCCAGAGCAGCCTGAAAGGGATGTTTTGAATTAGACATCACTGCTCTGCTTTTCCCTCTGTGCTCCCAGGAAAATGGGAATGGGAGTGTGGTAGGCATGTCTTTGCTTCCATGTGCTTCCCAGGACAAGGACCCCAAACATCATGGAATGTCACTCACACTCCTCCATGGGCTGAAAAGGTTCTGTGATAATCTTATGGTGTAATACAATACATAATTTTAAATTAAAATTATCTTTCTACGAGCAAGGAGGGATTTTTTATATATATATTTTTTTTTATGGTTGGTTTTAATTAATATTGATTTTACATGTTGAGAAAGAAAATCCACCAATTCAGATCTGGGGAAATATTTAAGATACGGATTTCTAGGAGAATTTTCATTGATTTTTATTAATCCTGTAGTTTGCCGTGGTTGGGTTTTTATCAGATGTTGTGTGTTTTGTATTGGGATGGTAAAATAATCTATTGCACTTGATACTCAAATATGTAACAGCAGAGATGTGAACCACAAATCCTCAAAAGGAACCTGCTTTGCATCCACCTGTTTCACCCCAATGAAGAGCTGGGGCTCAATTTTGAAGGATCAATAGGCTATGAAATTTCTGCCTCCTTATTAGCAGAATCAATTTTAAAGGGGCATTCCACACCCTAGAAAATTTTTCTCGTATTAAGATGTCCAGATGTTTTTGGTCTCTCTCTGTCTGACATTCACACCATCAGAATAAATTGTATTTCCAGACTAATGTAATAGATAAGAGATAGGAATAAATCTCATACAGTTCAGTTGATAAAATTAACATGCTGATGATATTTTAATGTTCCCATATAATCAAGGGGGCATGGATCATGCCTCCACCAGTTCCAGTGTAATTCTCTTCTTTAATCTTTTCTCAAGGAAGAAAAAATAGAGCATTAGAGAGGATAATACAGCAAACAGTGTGTGCTCCAGTCTTAAAAAGCAAGTTGTTTGTGATATGGTTGAGCAGCTTTGCCCAAAGGTATCTCAGCAAAGCAACTGGAGACTCAGGGTCAGAACCAGTGCTCCTGCAGCACCATAGTGTCACTTACATGTTGTGGCTGCTGGTGGAGAAGCTCCACTGATCTGGAGAATGGTATTAACAGATCAGAAGCACACAGCATCCCCATGACCTTCTGCAGAGCACAGAAAATCATGCTTGGCTTCAGCACAGGAAATGTGAGTGAATTTAAACCCAGTCAGAATTTGGCCCAAAATGCGCGGGTGTGTTTGTTTGCTGGAGCAGGGCATGGGTGTGGGGCAGCTTAGAATAGAATTATATTCGATGACCAAAGACAACATAAAGACATCAAAGGCAAAGGAAGTAAAAAACTAAAACAAAAATCCAAACAAAAAACAAACCAAACAACAAACAAACAAAATTAAAAAAAAAAATAAAAACAAGACAAAGCAAGACCCAGAGACAACAGAGAAATTGTTTCAGACCATATCAAAGAGGAATTTCTTCAGGGAAAAAGTTGCTAAACATTGGAAGGGGCTGCCCAGGGAGGTTTGGAGTCCCTATCCTTGGAGGTGTTCAAGGAAAGAGGGCTGCCCAGGGAGGTTTGGAGTCCCTATCCTTGGAGGTGTTCAAGGAAAGACTGGATGTGACAGTGACAAGGTGGGGATCAGGCACAGCTTGGACTCCATGGGTTGGGAGGGTTTTCCAACCTCAATGATTCCATGATTTCCACCTCAGGATGTTGAAAGGTGTTCTTGAGGATGAGAGGGAGGTTTAAATATATGCTACAAAGTCTTAACGATTATTTCCACGTTCTTACGGGCAACCAGCCCACCTGCACTTCCATCCTCCCACCTGGAGCTTCCCAACCCTGAGGAGAGTGACCAAAATCCTGCCGTTCCTCCCCCAGGTGTCACATCGGGCCCGTGTTCAGCACTGCAGGAACAAGAACCTCAACCTCCTGCCTCATAAGTCACCTCCTGCTTCACGGTGATCTCAGAACACTCCCGTGGGCAGCAGAGCTCAGCTCAGACACCGCGGAACCGCTCGGAGCCGTCAGCACATTCCCATCAGATTGATGGCTTTGGAGACCTCCAGTGTAGAGGGGAATGTTAAGGATCTGCAGTTACTCAGCTGAAGTTGAGATGAGGGATGTCTCCTTTCCAGCCCCGGTTATTGAATTTGAAAACCCTCATAGGTTTTGCTGTCAGAGCTGTTGCTTAAAACAGACTGTTGGAGGAATGAGTTAAAAAGGAATGACTTGGAGGGGGGGGGAAGTGTAAAGGGAAAGCAAGATGTATCTTCATCTTTTTCAGGTTAATGCAGTGAGAAAAAAAATTGGAGTTTCACAGTAAAGGGGAAAAAATAATCCTTGTGTTAGATTGTGGTCCTCAGAATGGCTTTTTTTACACCCAAAAACTCCTGAATGAAGAAGTCAGCTCAGAGGCAACACAGTTATTACACAAAAGCTTCCCGTAAGCAGAGGCTCGCCATGGACTGAAACATAACTCGCATATCCTATTTCACTGATTTTATTCTATTTCATAACAAATATTTAGTAAAAATATTTAAGATAGAAAGCAGACTGTAAATAAATGCCAGGCCAAAGAAACATCAGAAACCAGAGCAATAAAAAAATTAAAGTTTTTTCAACTTGTTACATTTGAAAGGTGAAGAACTCTCGCTCTACACTGTAATTACTTTTCATTCTCTGCATAAAACCATTTATGCTTCAGAAATAAGATATTCTATTAATCATCTGCCTTCCCAATCCTGCACATTCTTTCACTTACCCACCTTCAACCCCATGAACTGATCATGATCCAAACTTGCCCTTCGTTTTTCAAGGTACCTTCATGTAATCAACACTCTGTGCCACGTCTGCTGGATTTTAATGAGTGTAAAATAGCAAAACAATTGTGAATGGCAGCATGAGAAATACTACAATGGCTCACAAATTTAATTCTCGAGTGCTGAAGCTTGGAAATTCCTGAGAAATGCAGTTCTTAAAAAAAATAATAATATAATACTGAAAATGTGTATTTCTGCTGGGAGTGGTTTAATTGCACCAGAAAACTACATATTTGTTAAATTAAAAGTTCATTTTTATTAAGCTTCAGGAAGGCAGCCAAAACAGTCTGATGTAGCTGGAATGGAAACCTTCACTTTAAAAAAATACTTTGAAAAGCACTTCTATTTAGAAATTTCACCTGTGACCTAAAACTGAGGGTTGTCCCATCATTTTGACATTGCTGACTGGGAATTCCATGAGAAAAGTAGGACTTCATGAATCTTCTTGTGAATTAAATGTTTCAATTTCTCCTCCAGAGGCATTTCACAGAAGAAGTCTTCCTTCCTCTTCTTCCAGCCTCTTGGAGGTGTTTTATTTCTGCACCCTCACCCAAGGTTCCAGAACTTTTGGTGGAATCACCCGGAGGATTTGGGGTAGTTCCAGAAGGGGCATTAATTACCCACAAAATGAGCTCATAAATTCAGGAAGTGATAAATTGCTCCGGGCTCCCTCTCTCCCTCTCCAGCTCCGTCTGGAGGACAACCCATCCCTGCCTGGAGCTGGATTTCAGCCACCCCAAGACACTGTGGAGGGATTTTACTCCTTCAAAGAACCAACAGTGCAAAGCTTTACCTATCAAATAAAAAAGCAAAGCCGCTCACGGGGGTTTTATTCCTGATTTTCGTGTGTCAATGCAATATTTAATGAATCAATCAGTGCAAAGTCTCTAGGCAGGAGGGTTCGAAACTCACTGCCATAAGTAGGCATTTAAATTTGATTTACTGAGGTAGTTATTGCTTATTAATCAGATAACATTAGGATAGCTGGGTATGGGTATGTCAGTTATACATTAAATAGTTGGTATAGTAAGAGACACTAAATAGCACTAGAAGCTGCTTACAGGTCCCTGAACAAATTTAATTAGAGGGAAAGAGGTTCTGGAGCACATCCTTCCACATGGGCAACCATTGATATGCAAAAATATTGTAACAAATATTGAGGTCTTTGGACAAAAAGTCGCTTCTCAAAGTCACATAAGTGGTAGAAACATGATCAAACTTTACACACCAAAAAAAATAAAAATCCAACTAACTTTCTTTTGGTCAGGAAATTCATCAAGTGTATGCAGGAAAATCAGAAGTGGCCTGTTTTTTTCAGAATTATTCATTCCATGAATGTTTAGTTTAGTTGTAAAGCGAAGGCAGGATCACGTTAGGAATTTCCAATTCCCAAGAACTCCTGGTGACCCTCTATATCTCTATATATTTTCACTTTCTGTCAAAATGCTTCCCTAAAGTATCCACTGGACACAGCCCACAAATGGAAAACCCCAATATTGTCCATGTTTAACCTGTCTTTTACTTTGTGAGCCACCAGGGAAATGCTCTGGGACTCATGGATTTATTCCCAGTAGTGAGAAGTGTCCTTGGGTTTCCCACCCCTGGCTTCCCTTCCTTCCCCAGAACAGGCTAAAATAAACTTTTTTCATTTGTTAATAGTTTTACAAGTGGCCTTCGGAAATTTGACTTCTGTGAGGATATTATTTCTTAGCAGAAAATAAAATATTTTCACTTACACGTCCAGTTTAATTTCCTGCAGCTGAGTGTTAATCCCAAAGACTTTCCAATTATTTTCCTGGTGACATCTTAGTGCACCCAGGTGACAACAACCCCGTTGGTGTCTGTCCTCCTTTGACATCTCCTGCCCAGCTGGTCCATTTTTTGACGTCTCTCCTTGCACACACGTCCTGGAGAACGTAAAAACAAGGGATAGTCTGTGGCACGTGGTGACAAACACAGTTCAGAGTGCCACGACCACTTGTTCTCGTGGTGATAATTAATCCCATCATCATTATAATAACGAGAAACGTTCAGAAAATGCTGATTGAAAAATGTGAAAACCACACGTCATTCACTGCCCTTCCATCCTGAGGGATTCTTACATTTGCTGTTCATTAGCACAAAGGCTCCCAAACAATTTTTATCACCCAATCCAAACTTTTCTAGTGTTCTTATGTTTCACTTCATGATTTTTAAAAATGTTCCATTTCAGCTTGAAGTGTTAGGATTGCTCTTGTCTTCATTAAGTTGTGATGGATCTCTAATCAAAATCTTTTCCTGATTTCTCTCCCCGTGATGTGGTGACAAAGAGAGACAGAAATTGAGATTTGCTGTGGTTTAACCCCAGGAAGCAACTCAGAACCTCCTTCCCTCCCTCCCTGCCCGTGGGATGGGGAGGAGACTTGGGAAAAGGTAAAACCTGTGGGTTGAGATAAGAACAGTTCATAATTGAAATCAATTATTATAAGAATATTATTAATAATTATAGTACTGGTAATGAAAAAAGGGATAAGAAGGAGATAAAAGGGATAAAACCAACCCCCTGATGACCCGCCTGAACCCTGGCCAGCCCCTCCCAGTTTATTGACTNGGGGGAAAAATGGTCCTGTTACTGCCCCAGGGAGCTCAAAAACCTTCACCAGCTCTGCAGGACAGACCTCAGGTAGAGATGAGTGAGGAGGAGAAGTGGATGGACAGAATTGTGATGTTTCACTTAAATATGTCAGTATTATTATTAAATATATCAATATATTATTACTCCATCAACACAATCACTTGGTTCTGAGTGCAGCCAAGCATTAGGTAATAATTTTTTTTTCTTCATTTGGAGAACATTGCAGCATTTCCAGGTGCCTTCCAAAATGGCAGGAACTCTCTCAACAGTGAAATAAAAATTAACAATTAACTTGGCTGTGAATTAGGAATATCTATCACAAAGCTCAGATTTATGCAATACAATTTAAACAGAAAATATATATATAAAAATGGTTGAGAAAAAAAAAGAATTGAGTTTAAAGTCTACAATAACAGCAAATGAGACAGATTTTCATTGACAGCATCACTCAGAGTCCCTGGATGGCACCGTCTGCTGGTAAGTTTGATTATCTGATGAAAAATAAGTTTGATATTTAAGAAAAGGGCAATGAAACAACTCTTTTGAATTTGAGCTGAGTTTGTTGTCATTCAAACCCAGCCTTCACATATGAGCTGAGGTGCTCCACGCCAGTTAAATTAAATTTTAGTTCTTGTGTGGAAGCCTCTTTTGCTGAGGGGGTAGATTTTGGGGTAAGGTAACAGACTTCCCTGAGAATAATGTCCAAAGAACCTCAAGATTTGAGTGGGTTTTTTGATAATGAGCAAATCTATTCCTTTGCAGTTCCTGACCTCACCAAGGATCTCCTCTCAAAACAAACCCATCAGTGAAGTGAAGACAACCTTCAGGCAAGAAACTTCACGTTTCTGGTGAAATCCATCCACACAAAGTTCCTAAATTTCTACAGTCTACTCTTCTTTTATATTCGTTTTTCTCCAACTGTGTAAAGTGAAATAGATAAGGCATTAAAAGAGAAAAACCTCTCCAATTTTTCCCAAAGTTGTCCCTCATCCCAAACACAGTCGTACCTTTCTGGAAGACTTACAACGTTAACCAATTCTTTTCTGTCAACTGGCAATTTTTTTGGCAGATCCCTTTTGCATGATTCATGAAGGACCAGTAAAAGGCTAATTGTTCAAATTAATTTGCGTAAATGACTAAGCAAGAGATAACAAAATTACATCTGCACTTGTTTGGCAAAGATTCAATAGCAGCGGCCCCGTACTGCCAGCTGCTTCCAGACAACACTCTTGCAGAAATTAAAAGCTACAAATATTAATTAATACACTTTTTTGGTACGTTAATTTGCACTGAAAGGTTCCGGAGTACAAAACTGCTGAGAAGATGAACCATGATAATTAGAATTAATGGGATGGATGCGTGTTTTTTGCAGCTGAAGTTTTAAAAACCCATGAATGGAACTGGGAACTTGGAACTGACATTCCCATAAATCTCTATGATAATGCTGCTATTAGTATTAGAAGGATTAAGTGCTGTGGCTCCAGCGTTATCCATCACATGACACGTTGTATCCCATCTGTCACCGCCGCGGCTCAGACGGGAGAGCTGTCCTTGAGGAAGCTTGGGGAATTCAAGGAATTGTGGTCGGGCTAAGGGATGAATGGCTCAAACCTCTGACTCTGCAGCAGAAATAATGGCCAGTGCTCTGTGCCTGTCAGCTCAGGGCTGAGCAAAAACCCGGCTGGGCTGCCTGGGTTTAAGTTAAGTTAAGCTGGGCAGCCTGAATTAGAGATAAATCAGGCAGGGAAAAGGAACAGCCAAATGGATTCTTATCCTTAACTCCTCTCTGAGATATTCTTTGGATATCTTCTCTGGATGGCTCTGGAACTGGTCTTGCTGATGTTCACCCCATTAATTTTGCATAATTTTTTTGACACCAGAACAAGAGGACATGGCCTTAAGCTGCACCAGGGGAGGTTTAGACTGGATGTTAGGAAGAGTTTTTTCCCAGAGAGAGTGATCCCTCAGTGGAATGGGCTGCCCAGGGAGGGGGTGGAGTCGCCATCCCTGGAGGTGTTTAAGGTCAGACTGGATGAGGAGCTCAGTGCCATGGGCTGGATGGTGGGAGGTTGGATGGATGGAGCGTGGTGCCCATGGTTCCAGGGTTGTGGGGCTGATCCCTGGGTGGGCGTTCGCTTGGGAATTGGACTTGATGATCCTGTGGCTCCCTTCCAATTCAGAATAACCTGTGAACTTCTCAGTGTGCTGAGATAACAATGAGTTTGTTACTAATGAGACCATTTACCTACTTCACACATTAACATGATGAAAATCCCCTTCTCTGTGAGCATGATGTCATGAAAAAAATGATATTTTAGATGCTTTCTATCGTGAAATTTCACCTGCCAAGCCAACTTTAAATTTTTTGTCTCAGAGCCTTCCAAAATTAGTGCATTTTTCATTCTGAAAATATTTTACAAGAGAACAGATACACAAAGACCATGATGTCTCTTTTACTAATTAATTTTGTGATGCTGTAGAAAAATAACTTTCAAGCTTTAAAAGATAAGAAATTCTTAGAAAGCACTATTCCTTCTATTTTGGATGATGCCTGTGTACACAGGCAATGTAACTGGAGAGGAAGGCTGAGCCATGAGCGATGGCTGGGAAAGACCAGGCAGTGGAGAGACTCCTCACCCTTCCCAAAAAGCCACATCATGGTGCTCTTCCAAGCCCCTCAGAGCAATCCAGCACTAAATAACATGCTGTAGACTGGATTGCAAGGCTCCATCCAGGATATAATGCCCTGGGGTAGTTTGGTAGGGGAAAACCCTTCCAAATTATTCCATCATAATTTCTGAGACTCCCAGAATGTTACTTTACCTACGGAAGTCACCTATGGAAGGTGACCATAAAATCCTCTGTCCTTTCACAGGACAATCAGAGTTGGACTCAACAAATTTTGCAGGATAACAAAAGCTTCAATATTTTCTGGTGATTTTTTTTTAGAATACTGCCAGCAAAGGCAGATGAGTAAAATATCATTTTATCCCAAATTCTTTAGCATAACATTTTCCCAGGTTACACAGGCACGTGGTGGGATTCTTGGGGTGTCCAGTGCAGGGCCAGGAGCTGGACTTCCATGACCCTTGTGAGTCCCTTCCAGCTCAGGATATTCTCTGATCCCACCTTTACTCCAAACTATTGTATCATTTTCCTCTGCTACATCTCTGCTTTTATTCCTCTGCATGGGCTAAAAAAAACAAATGAGGACAACTTGTTGTCCCATCCCTGGTGACATCATTGGACAACATAAAAAACTCTCCCTGACCCTGATCCTCAGCCTGTGGGTTGTTAATTTTGTGCAGTCAGACCACTCAGAATCCCACAGGTCCCACAAAGTCAAATCTTTCCATCCCTTGGCATCGGATCAAACCCGGAGCACAGCAACGAGGGTTGGTGCTGAGGGCTCCTTTCCTTCCCCCAAAACACAGATTTTCAGCAGAAAGACCTGGGAAATGTGGGGTTTATGCATTTTTTAGAGCTCATCTCTATCACAAGAATAAAAATATATTCTAATTTATTAGTCAGTGTTATGCATAAGGCATGTGAATATTTTTCCTCACACATGGTGTTGGTTTTACAGTCCAAAATGTTCACTCAGGTAACCAGCAACCAGCCTAAAAAAATTAATATATTTTAATTAATATATAATTAAATAATGAATATAAAGTATTTTCCCTTTCTGAAGACACAAGAGTTGACTCCTACACAGAGATGTGAGACAGGGTAACTTTGTGAATGTACAACTCCCACACAGAGTAAACTACTCAGAGCAGGTTTGAGTCAAGTGAAATCAGTAACTGAAGAAAAAACTGAATAAAGTGATGAACCACAATACACAGAGCACAGGAAAAGAAAAGAGGAGCACGGATAAAACAGCTCCGAACCCCCTAAATTGTTAAATCTAAAAGAAAAGGCAAGGAGAAAAAAATATAATCAACAACACTTTGCATTTCTGGCACAGAAAATCCAAAGCGCTTCAGTGACGTTTCTGTGGGTTGTGATCCCAGTGGAATAACCATCCCCACTGAGGTTGGGAAAACTGGGAAAAGTAACACAAAGGGGCTCAACTTTGCCCAGAGCTCAGGAAAGCTGAGCTGCAGAGGGAGGCAGTGCCCCAGCTGGATTCCAGGGTGCTGGTCCAGAATGTTCCATCAGTGGCACCACTGGGCACGAAGGACCTGGGAATAACCCTCTTCCTTCTCATGGCAGAGCAGGGAATGTGTGGAATTGGAGAGGCTGCCAAAGGTCACCCGGAGCAAACGGGAGTTTGGTGCCCAGGGAATGTCTCTGAATTATAATTAGCAGCTCATTAAAGCTCTGAGTAACTGTGGGGACCGTTTGATACCACTTCTTCCATGGTGGATTTTGTTTTCTTCTCTGCCTTTAACCACCACACTGGACTTGAAGAAACTCCACAAAACGCGTGATTTTGGGAGTTTTTTTGGTCTATGATTTTGGCAACATTTTGCTTTTTTGATGATGTGTCACTTGTCACTTGCTGCTACATCATAAAATAAATTCCTGGCCATTAATGGCACAGAGCAACTTGAAGATAAGGAGCTTAATAATTAATTAACTTCCTTTAGGCTGTAATAATAGACCAGCATTACTAAAAAGAGTACTTAGATTGGCATTTATGGCCCTTTCCTGAAACCATTTGCTTCCCTTGAGACAGGCCTTTCCTTTTCCATCCCATCAGTCTCATGGCCCAGTGCAGGGCGTCAAACCTGCCATTATCAGTCTCATTCTGCTTGATGCAGAAACTGGAAATTTGTTAAAATATAACAGAACGGTGCTAATTACAGCTGCTGCAGCAAAGATTGTCTGAAACATTATCCTCATCTTCTTCCCGTTGCATCCTTCACACTCAACTTGCACATACTCAAAGTCTGAGCTTGGCATCCAAGTGAAGACTGCAATTATAGAATCCCAGACTGGTTGGGGTTGGAAGGGACATTAAAGCCCATCTCATTCCATGGTCAGGGACACCTTCTGCTATCCCAGGTTGTTCCAAGCTGCCCTTGGACACTTCCAGGGCTCCAGGGGCAGCCACAGCCTCTCTGCCCAACATGTGCCAGGGCCTCACCACTTTCTGAGCAATGATGGAATTTTTGGTGATGGTCGTTCGTCCGTTTTTAGCACAGATATCTCTGTATCTAAAATGTTGCTCCTGATTTCCTCACCCATTATTCCAAGAGAGACCTCACAGCATCACTTGGTAATAAACAAACTTTTGAGGTTAACGACCTTACACATCATTTTCATGGGCATTTTTTCTTTGGGTTCCTTGTCCTCTAAATATCCCTTCTGTGCTTTGTATGTTTTGGTTGCTACCACCATGGAAACAGGAGGGAAAACATGGAAAAAGGAGTCCTGTGTTCCTCCAGGGAGCAGATGCTCCCTGTGCCTCGACCTGAGCAGCTCACACCGCCCAGCCCGGTTCTGCAGGACCCTGTCAGAGGGTGGAGAGGAACAACTGACTGCCCTTTGTGCATCAGACATCCTAAGACATCCTAATTCCCTCATGCACAGTGTTCACTGGGGAGAGACACCGAGAGCTTTAGAAATGCGTGGCTAATTATGCATCTCATCAAATGCTCACCACTTCTGCTCATGATGAGCACAAAGAACTTGTCTGCTCCACCACCTATCCCCTTCCTGGGCTGTCCTTTTTAAGGGTCTCTTATGCAAAGAGTGCTGGCTGCTTAAATGTTTGAAGGCTGCCAGTTTAAAAGATGTGAAGTATTTTTAAAATGCAGAATAGATTTGGGGTTGGTGTGCTCTTATCCTTCAAGAAAACCTTCACTGGCACTTTTTTTTTTTAATTAAAACAACATCCCTCTGGGCTATGAATGCCGAGTTTTAGCCCAGAGGGAATTTTTATTGCAGATATAAACCCCTGGAAACCAGAGTATGTATACATATACTATGGAGCCTGATAAACCCTTGACTGTGACACTGCTGCTGTAATATCTGATGACAAAACTGACAGATTAGTTCGGATGAGAACGTGGAACCCTTTTTGTTTTTAACTTGACCCTGAAGACATGTCATAACATTTGTAATATCTGCAATAAAGTGTCAGCTATACTGCTCTAAGACTGCTGGAGCTTGGAGTTAAGCACTCAGTTTAGTGCTCCTACAGCTTTCAATTTAAAATAAAAGAAGACTCTTAATTTCCTTTTGGACAGTCCAAGTGTAGTAGAACTGCACAGATTTGTCTTGGCAAATGTGAAGTGGGAGTAGGGAGCACGACAACTGGAAAAGGAATCCAGAGCAATAAACAAACCAAATAAAATAAACCTATCAATTGTCTGTACAGAAACTCGAGATTTACACTTCAGTAGGAATAATCTTAAGAGAAGACAGGCAGGGAAACGAGTGTCGCCAACCAGGAGCAGGGCTGGCTCTCTTTGTGCTCTGACCTCCGAGATACACAGGGTTCATGAAGTGTTTTAAGCCTGTTTCAGGAGGAATAAAGATATCAATACAATCTCCCATTCCATGCACTGCTTTGGCCATTCAATTAGGGAATGGGATCCTGCTGGGTGGGTCTCACCGGTCCCGTGATCACCCCCACACCCTTTTGGCCTGCTGGGGAACCACATTATTTATGGAATCATTAAGGTTGCAAAAGACCTCCAAGATCACTGAGTCCAACCAGAAGTGATGACCATGAAGAGCCTCATCTCGCCATGGATCCCACACCTCCCCTTTGACTCTCAGGGTGTATTTCTAAAGACGATCCCTGCAGACCGGATAATTCCCACTTCTCTGATAAACTTGTCCCCAAATTAATGGTTTGATATAAAAGTAAGCACCAGGCACAAGTCTGTGAAAGACAATATTTTGCTGCCACTAACAAGGGCTGATTTCTTTGTCTAAGTGTACAATATAGCCAAACTAAGCTTTATTTCCCAAGAGATGAAGTACTTCATTTATTTGTGTAACTTCCCCAGACTTTACATTTCTGTGCGTTTCAGGCCTTCAGCCGTCGCCTTCTTGTAATATTTCAGCTTTTAAGCTGTTTTCTTGCCTCACTGAACTCACATAAGATACATCTGAAAGCTTTAGTACAAATTTACTTCGAATAAAGTCTTCAATTCATTTTCATGGCACCAAAAAGACAGCTTTAATAACTGCAATGACAAATAAACTGGAAATCATTCCAGGCCTTTTCACTTAACTGACAAGTAGAACGTTCTCATAATGAGCCGCAGGTTTTACGTTTTCTCTTTGACCATAATAGCTTCATTTAAGAGCGTCAGACCCTGACACTTCATCATTTATCTACATTATTTCTCATCTTCTTTCAAATAAATTATGGAATACTAGACTGAGCACATAAAAACAAAGTGACTTGTTATCTGTAAACAGCAAGATAAATTGTCCAGAAGTTCCTCATTTAGTTCCTTTTAAATTTAAGGGCAAGTTATTGGTTGTACCTTTTTTTTTTTTTTTACCCTCCTCCTGTCCCAATTTTTTGCATTTTTTTACAGCCATCTTCTTCTGTTGCCAGTGGCCTTTGTGCAGCCATCCAAAGCCTGATGATAGTGCAAAAGGCATAAAATAATTCCATTATCCCAAGGTTGGACAGGGTAGCACAGAAAAGGAGAAAAAAAATACTGAAAAAAAAAAAAATCAAATAAACAACTTACATGGATATTCCTCTCCATCTGTAAAATTCCACGTCTGTAATACATCTTGTCATAGCAGCAAATGTGACACATCCAAAGTAATGAACAGCGGGGCTGTGACTGTCCTCGCCTTTGGAAACAGAGTGCTGATAATTTCCCATCAGCCAGGCCCCCCTTCCCTGCTGGAATACATTAATTCCCGTCTCTGAGCCCTGTGGAACACTTGGAGTTCACATTGCTTTTATTTTAAAATCATTATATTGCCCTAAACACAGCTAGCGACGCTGAATTCGTATTTTAATTATTAGTGACAGCTGAAATTCAGAGAGGTTCAGTTTAACCATGGCCCGTGTTTCCATCACACCTCCCCCTGTGAAAAGGAAAGTCATTGAATGTGTCTTCCTGATATCCTGTGGGTTTGGAGACTCCCTAGAGCCTGAGCCAAGCCCTGAACTGAAACCTGCACCAAAGGCAGCACTTAAACCCTGGGATTCTTTGGGAGACCCCTAGGACTATTCCTGGTTCAGGGACAGGGAAACAAAGACACAACGCATCTCCAGCAGGATTCCAATGGCTAAATCCAACATCCTTCAACTGGGAATTTGAAGCCTCATGGCTCAAGATAAAGTGGAAGCCAAAAAGGAGATAGGAAGGCTTCCCAGGCTTGTCCTTCTTTTAACTTTGAAGGATTTCTTTAATGGTACAACACAACCATGGTGTCCACAGATTCCCTGTGTATTCCTCATCCCAAGAGAGACTCTGTCGCTCACCACTACCCTTGGGATAGCAAGGGGCTGAAAAGAGCATGAGAAACTGAAATCATTGAAGGACACCCCAGCCCAGTGATCCAGCCCACTGAACTTGGGGGTTTGGGGTCAATTTTACAGGGTGTTCAATGACCATCGGCTGGGCTGAGACACCAGGACACTCCCTGGTGTGGAGCAAACATTCCCAAGATTTGTGTGACACAAACTCCACTGGGAAATGGAATCACACATTTTATTAACATGTGAATATTTTAATTAAGAGGTGAAGAACTCCCATGTGGAATTCCTTCAGGCACACAGTGCAGAGAGGCACCTACACACCACTGCCACTCTGGCCTTGGACACGTGGAATTCCATGATCTCTCATTCCCAACCCCACAGACACCACCAGCTTTGCATAAGACAACAGAGAAGGACTTACACAGGATTCCTCAGCACATTTAAGGTCGTACCTTGACCTGTTGGATTTTTCCAGGTAGATTTTCTCCCAAGCTCTTCCTTTCCCTCTCCTCTCCGAGCTGCTGTGGGCACAGAGCCACGTTGGAATTCAATCATGTTCTCTGTGCAGTGCAGGCAACAATCAAATAAAGACAAAAATAAGAGTTTAAGCCGAGGTTCCCATCAGCTGCAATTCCATATACATAACATTTTAATTATATCTCATCTCCAGTGTAATAGTTAGAGATGCCATTTGATACAGCTTTTTTTATTTTATTTTATTTGAAAAATTAACTCTAACTAAATTAGCAAAAACCAAGTAGTAAAAGTTAATTGGGAATTATCTACTCCAAAATAACTCTTACTGGTAAATGCTTTGTGTGGTTATAAAAGGCTGATAAATATAATTGTATTTATGTAATGAGTATCATGTTTAATTTACTGTAGTTGGTTGTTATACACCATTTTATGCAGGCTCATAAGTGAGCTTCAAATTTAGGGGGAAAAAAAATTTAAAAATCAGATGCAGCACACGGGAAATGTCCAATACATTCCAGGCAAGGTAGCAATTAGTAATTTGTCCAGAGAAACATTTGGGATATTTGGGCTCAGCCTGGTAGGACTGTGATGTTAATCTGGACCTCCATGGGCAATTACAGCCCAGTGCATGACAATGGAGTAGCTGGAAAAGGGGGAAATGTCCTTTTTTTTCTCCACACTTATTTTTGAGTGATGCAATTTTGGTCAGAGTTTTTACATTCCCAAAGCACGAGTCAGAGCAGCCACTGATTGTGTGGGTTTCTCAGTTTGCTCTGGTTTAGGACCAGACTTGAGACTCTGCCATTTTTCTGTTACTGTTATTAAAAATTATCCACAAAAAAGCCTTGGCATAACTCCCCTGGTAAAAATGTTTAAAGCCCAGTGGCACCACATCCAACACTGGGGATCCTTACATACTCTGTGCATGTTCATACCATTTGCAATGCAGAAAATATCCAAAAAAGAAAGTAATGGTTCCCTTTTATAAAGTTAAGGCTTTAAAAAATAAAGTTTAGACAAAACAGTAGTCTCTCTGAAAAAATGAATCTGAAATCCAAGCCCTGATCACTCTGGAGAAAATCAGCCCCAGTCTCAATACCCTTAGTAGCATCTTCAAAGTAGACAAAGAAAGAGGGAAAAATGTGCTGATTTTTATTACAATTTAAAGAGGTTTTTTCCTATTATTTTTCTTATTTATAAAGATCTTAGAATGTCGGGTGTTGGCAATACTTAGAGGCCATGAAAATCGCTGGTTCCCCCTCTTGTTGTGAGATACAGAGCAGATAAAATGTGACATATGGCAGGACACCATATGTTGCACTGTCCCTTGGTCACCATCAAACCTACTGATAAAGGACTATACCCTCTACCTGGACACTCTTCTTGATCCCATTAAAAATAAAACTCTCAAAAATTCATAATATCACACAAATAATTAACATGTATTGAACTTTCAGATTTCCTTCTAAACCACTGTAGGTCACCAGGCAGCTGGAAATCCAAGATTGCCACGTAATTACAGCAGTGAGCTCTCTCAAAATGCACATTGAAAATCCCAAGGAACACGTGGATTTGGGACTTCTGGCTTTTTAAACTGCTTTTAGGCAGAGAATCCAACCAAAAATCCCTTCCTTGGAGCGAAGTGATCGGCAGCATGTTGGCAGCACTGCCTTGTTGACTTTGGAATACCAGAAAATCAACTAGATCCTTTTAATTAAAGACAGGGCATGTTTCTCTTCAGCTCCCCCATATCTCCTCCAGCCTGGCCTGGTCTCTCTGATTTCTGTTGTGGATACAAAGCTGCAAGATTTATTGTATCAGATTAAAAGTAAAGGCTATTAATGTCAGATTCCGTGGGGATTTTTCGTTAAGGCTTCTTGGTTTTACTTTATTTATAAATTATCATCTTGAGGCTTGTAAAAAGGGTTTCCCCCCCTCTCTGATTCGAGTGACATTGTAATTTATATTGCTGGTAGCTCCATAGGAGAATTCAATTAAGAATTACAATTTGTTTCCTTGTAACAGGAGGTAGAGTGGGGCTGTGCCTCTACACATGAGCTATTAACAGATTTTACACTGTTAGAGTGCCAAAAAATAATATATTCTACAGCAAAAACTAAAAAAAACACCAAAAAACAAACAGTTAAGTCATTTAGTTTGTATGGCCATAAATGTGGATGCAGAGTTGGAATGACATTTCTCATCCCACCCCAGGAAAACTTTGTACTGGGATTTCTGAGAACTCCAGATGATAGGTTTAAAAAGTTATTGTGAGCTGATCTTCCTTTGCTCCCATTTGAGGGGACCTACTGGTCCCATCCAACCCAAACCATTCTGGGATTCTACGACGTCTTAAGTCTTCAACACCTTTTTACATTTAAATATAAGGTTCTCTAGACAGAAAGATACAAATTCATTATTCCTGTGTAGATCATAACATCATAAATCCCATTATACACGTCTCTACTAAACCCTACAAGGTGGTTTTATAATCTCAGTTCCAGCAAATAACACTTTTCCTACAGCTTGGGTTCAGAAAACACTGTGCTTGTGTTCCTTTGACTTTCTGCATCAGCAGGCCTGAGATATTTCGTGACATAAAATTACTATTTGATCCAAACACAGAGGATAATAATTAACCAAAAATTCAATGGACAGAAAGCACTTAGGAAAACACAGAGGACAGTTCTTGCCCCAGACAGTCTGTCCTCTCTTCCAGTTCAGTGCAGCTGCACGAGTCTGGAACATCACCCAGCTTTGAGGGCACCAGCAAAGGCCAGTGAGCACAGAATAATCATCAAGGGGGCCATAATTGCAGAAACAGCTGCTCCAGATGTTTTGGTTGAGCTGTGGATCCCCATTTCTTACAAGAGCCTGCAAAAGTTTACATTTCTTATCCACAGCAGGTTGGTCATTATTCTCGTTATTCCAAGTAAAAATAATGTTCATTAAAGGGTGACAGCTGTGAAGACTGAGAGCCTTCATTTATTGCCAGATAAATAATGTTGTGGCAGCAGAAGAGCAGGCTTTTCTCAGTGCTGTACATATACACACAATTTTGTGGAATTCCCTGTGTGGGAAGTTTAATGCCCGTGGTTGGACCCCTCCCAGGAGCCCTGGAATGGTCACACCAACAAGAGCTTCGCTCCAGTACTGGTGTGAGGTCAATCACATATTGACTGACATGGAACACACAGAACTGAACTCAAGTTCAACAGGAAAAACAGTGATTTAAGCAAAAAAATATGTCCTTGTAAATCCCTAAAATCCTTTGGAAATGCAGCATTTCACAGAATCATTTGGGATGGAAAAGTCCTCCCAAGTCATCAAGTCCAAGCTGTTCCTGGTCCCCCCCTTGTCCACTAGCCCAGAGCACTGTGTGCCACTTGGTTTCTTGAAGTCTTCTAAGGATGGTGACTCCACTACCCCCCTGGGAAACCCCTTCCAACACCTGACAACCCTTTCAGGGAAGAAATTCCTCCTGATGTCCAGCCTGAACCTCCCCCAGCGCAGCTTGAGGAGGGAATTCCTCTTTTCCTGTCACTCGTTTCCTGGGGGAAGACATTGACCTCCACTTCCCTACAACAAACATGTGCAATAAAACTCACCACACACAAAAAACTACCGATCCGTTCCTTTCTGACACAGTCACAGGTGCCTCAGACACCAGAACAAGGCAGGAGAAAAATAAACTGATTAAATCACGATGAGCTTGGGAAGGTAAGTGAGCATCAGTTCCCCTTTCCATTTTCAGGCTGTCGTATTTCTCCTGCTCCTCGTGGTTTTAAGCAGCAAAGGATCCCTGTGTCTCCCAGAGACAAAGGATGGGCTCTAAACCTCTGTCTGCTGAAGTGATGAGTTAAAGAACACCGCAGGAGTACTTGCCAAATCATCGCACCATTATTAATTCAGGCATGATGAAAGTGTTCATTTTAGCTATAATCATGTAATTCATCAAAATACTACTAGAGCATATCACTATTACACTGATATAGCACCTTATTGCACCTTCCCCGAAAGCAGGAAATGTATTTTTTGATGCTTATCTGCTGAAAAGCAATTCAGTTTGGGATTTTGGAAGCGCTATCTTATGTTACAATAAAAAAAAAAAAGGGACATTTCAAACATATTTTCTTGTACTTGGATGATGTTGTTATTATGTTTTGGGGTGATAATCTACAAGGATGAAGTTTAAAAATGGTGGAGCACTGAAGCAGTGTATTTATCCAGGGCTGAAGGGAGGAACGACTGGCTTATGAATTTACAATATTACATGAAATTTAAATGTAGATTTTCAATCTGCCTGCTTACAAAAATAACTTTAGAGGCCAAAATCTGTCTGCCAGAGAACCTTTCAAAAAAAGGGAGGATTGGGGGGTTCTTTCAATGACAAAAAATACTTGTAAAAAAACCGTACCTGGTGATCAATTTTAAGACGTTAAAAGGAGTAACAGCATCTTGGGGTCCAACAGAAATGAAGACCCCTGTGATTGCCCTCTCACTCTACCTGTCCCCTCACTCTTCTGAGCAAAATTAAAGGCAAAAAATGATGGAAAGAGAAGCAAAATGAAATAACTCCTCGTCGATTCTCCTCACAGAGCAGCCGAGGAGCCTTTGGCTCAGAGCCAGCGGGTGCCGCAGCTGAGCTGCCCTGATGGGGGAGGCACCTCCATCATTCCCAAAGAACAAAAAGCTGGTAATTAGCAACACCAGGGAGGGCTCATTATTACAATCAGAAAAGCAAAAAGTTATCTGTTCTTACTCTCAGACAAAATCAAAGCCAACAAGGTTAACGCACGCAGACGGTGGAGAGGGATCTGTTCAGAAGGGTTGGAACTGAATCCCAGAATTCCTTCTTCTCTCTCTCTCTCCTTTTCCCTCCCTCTCAGTGCCAACCTCTCCAAGTTTAATCCATTGGGATTTACATATATAAAACATCTTTTAATCTGCACCAAAACACCCTTAGCAAAGGAAGAAGGTGCAAATTCAGGAAGGCCGTGAGTTGAATATCCATCCACACCATGACGCCAAGGTGAAGGACCAGGACTTGGAGGAGGAGAAGGAAATTATTTGTGGATTGCCCCTGTCTATTCCACTAATACAATAAAGCTCCAGCTCTCCATCCTCCTTCATCCACACCACTGCACAGTGGCATAAGAGATACATCAAAAGAGACTCGATGCTCTCAGTGAGAGTGGAAACAGAAAACACAGAGAAAAGATGTTATTACTCTAAAGAGTGAGGAATATAAGATTATTACCAAGTTATACAGAGGGAAAACTCAACAATATGCAGGTCTCCTCCATAGAACGCGCACAATAATTTCATTTATTAAGGATTTTTATGAAGCAGTCCAATTTTACAAGTGTATATACTAAAGCTCAAGAAACAGTAAATTATTGTTGGAAGCAATCTTTTATGTAGAATATTAAAGTAAGTTAATAACATTTACCATTCTATTCAGTAATTATTTGAGAGTAATTAGTAGCTAATAGCTACCAGTTTATAGCTGTTCAGTCTCTTCAGCACTCCAAGTTGGCTTTTATATGATCCTTTCTCTTTACTTTCACTGTAATTGTCTCTGCAGACATCTCCATGCAAACACAAACACCATCTTCTCTACTTTTAAAGGTACTTAAAACACAGGTAAATTAGGTGGCCTCAGGAAAAAGAAAAATCATTTCTCATTCAAGGAAGCTCCTTCTATTCTCCAACAGCAAAAGTGATTAAACCTAACGTGGGGGTAATTCCTTTATTTGATTTACTGGGATGCCCAGGTGTTTGAGGCACATCCACACTCACCTGGCTCCTCCAGGATTTCATGTGTCATTCAAAAACAGTCTACAGCTGCTTCTGTCCCATTTCCCAGGAAGAAACGGATGCTGTGCCATTGCTGGAGCGATCCCACACCAGGAGGATGAAGCAATTTCACGGCGTATTCTTGCGAACTGAGGTTTTTTCACATGATTCCCTTTGAGCAAGTTTCTAAAGGTGGCACCAGATCCAAGATTTTCCATATCCTAAGGAGTTGTTGGTGTTCCCCAGTAGGTCCATCAGCACTGCTGGAATAGCACATCTGAGGTAGGTACAAACCAGCTTTGCAACCCAGGCTGAGCATCAGCAGGGCCTTATGTGTCAAATACTAAAGTTCCTGCGGAGCAAGATACAAAACCAGGCCCAAGTTTAAATATACCATAGACCCACAGAATGGTTTGGACTGGAAGGGACCTTAAAACCCACCTTGTTCCAGCCCCTGCTATGGGCAGGGACACCTCCCACTGTCCCAGGCTGCTCCAACCTGCCCTTGGACACTCCCAGGGATCCAGGGGCAGCCACAGCTTCTCTGCCCAACCTGGGTCAGGAATTCCTGCCCAATCTCCCATCTCTCCCTGCCCTCTGGCACTGGGAAGCCATTCCCTGTGTCCTGTCCCTCCAGCCCTTGTCCTCAGTCCCTCTCCAGCTCTCCTGGAGCCCCTTTAGGCTCTGCAAGGGGCTCCAAGCTCTCCCTGGATCCTTCCCATCTCCAGGTGAACACTCCCAGCTCTCCCAGCCTGGCTTCAGAGCAGAGGGGCTCCAGCCCTTGGAGCATCTCCACGGCCTCCTCTGGACTCTCTCCAAGTCCATGTCCTTGTTCTGGGGGTGCCAGAGCAGGACACAATGAGCCAGGTGGGATCATCAACTGGACCAGGCTCAGAAGCCAAAGTGTCACACCGTGCACAAAATCCTCTCCTACAATTTTAAGCAAATCTTAAAACGTGAATATTTGGTGCCAGGCACCTTGCACACACTTTTAACCAGGAAATTCTCATTCCATTCAAGGAAAATTTCTAGGAAAATAAGTATAGAGTAAAAACAGCTGAAACAACCACATTTCACAAAACCAAACAAGCTAAGACCATTCAGCTAAGACCATCTGTTGTGATGCACTGAGCCTCTGGGTGGGATGCAGCAAATCCCAAGCTTCTCCTCTCCTGTATCTGGAAAAGGGACTGCAGGAACTTGAGCTGCACCTTCAGGTGACAGAAAATATTCTGGAAAAAACCACAAATGACTAGAAATAACTGGATAGTGTGAGACAAGAGGGACCCCAAAGCATCTCTGCATTGAGGCAGAGATGGGACAGCAGCCTGGGGGTCACTCCTTGTCTTCCTAATGCTGGGAGCCATCAACAAGGTGACAGGAATAATCATGGATTTAACTCCTGAACTTTTTATCTAAGCTACATTTTGCTATAATATAAGCTCACTTGTTTTGTTTCTAATCATTATATAAGCTCGTAAGTAATATTTCTGAAAGAGGAGACCGGTAGATATAACAAAATAACAATGAGAATCTCATTTACTTAATAAAATTCCTTTGATTTTAAATCAAAACTGATCTCCATCCATTTGAACTTTAACTACCTAATTTTGTCTTGCATTTCAGATAACACACAGCAAATGCAATTTGTCATCGTAAATGTATTATTATTTAATCATATGAAAGTTTTGGTTTATCTTGAGAAAATATTTATGGTAGTTTTAATCCACGGGATCCATTCTTGACAGAAATGATGAAACAGATTTATCACCCTTGACAAATTATATTGCAAAACGTCCTCTCCTGACTGCTCACACCAGGAATATTAACACACCACTGGAACAGCACCTGTGATCCTCATTTTTTAGTAGACTGATATCATGGCACCCTCAAATTCCTTTCCATGGACACCAGCAACTGGAATGGGAGTTACTTATAAGAGTAATTCTATGACTGACTGAAACCTGTAGGCCTTTAAATCAAACTAAGTAGTGTTTTATTAAAGTGCCCAGCAAATCAATCTAAATCCAAGGATAATAAAGCCCTAATCAGGTGGTAGAAAAAATAATAGGTTGTCATGCTTGAGGAAAAATAGGCAATCATGGAATGTTTTCTTTAATTAGGTTGTGTAAAGTGGAAGGACTGAGCAGGAACTGGCAAGACATTCATCATGAGCAAGGTGGGAAATTATTTAGATTACTGAGGAGGGAGAATTGAGTGTGAAATGTTAAGATCTGACTGGACAGAAAATTAAAACTGTTTTGCCATTCGTGTCACTTGCTTTTGGCAACTCATGGGCAGGTGTGGCTTTTCCAAGGATGTGAATCCAGAGACTTGGGTGGGTTCAAGTCCCTGGACAACTGGTTCTAACTTTTAATGGCATTAAGGTGGGAAGGTTCTGCCTGTGCCTCCCAGAGACACAGAAGGGAAAGGCGTGTCCATTGAGTTTTAGCCAGAAAAAATTCATCTGGATTCAACTGCTACTTTAAAATAAAGTATTTTATTTCTCTTATCCCAGGTCATTAGTACATTGTCATGCGTTGGTTTTATTAATTGCAAACACTCCAAGAAACGTTAATGAGACAGTTAAAGAGTTTTCCAAAGTTAATGAAACTGAGTCCATTGCTAATGAAACTGAGTCCATTGTTATTATAATTACATTTCTGAGCCACCCAAAGCTGAATTCATATCTGTTATCTATAAAAATATCAACAGTATTAAGACAAGGTTATAGCTTATAAATATCCTTTTTAGGGACATCCTGATTAAGGAAATTATGATGCACTTTAGTTTGATCAGTATTTTTAATACCTGTCTTAGGTTTTAGGCAGCACAGGATGCACAGAGTTCTGGAGTTCCTCCCAGCTGTGGTGACATCTCAGTACCAGAACAAGAGATGGTCTCTGTGTCTTTTCTCTCACTTCATTAAGATGTTAAAATTATAATCTTGGAATTTCATAATTAGAGAAGTTTTCAAAACAAAGTGGGTTTCGTTATTGGCTAATGGGGAAGAGAGATCTTGACCCTCACCGGTCCCTTCTCTCCTCATGTTTGATGGCGGCTTCATAAATAAATGCAGAGAAAACTCCTAAAAATCTTTAATGCTGATCTTAACAACAAAAGCTGCCTCCTCCTAAAATCAAAACAACAGCAGAAATCATTTTAAACTTGAGATTAAACTTCAAAATCACCTTCTCTTAGGCAGAGTTTCTGTTTCATTAAAATTGTATCAATGTCTAAGACCTCCAAAAATTTTTCTTGACTGAAATCTCACTGTTTCCTGTTAAAAACTGCAGCTGAGGGCTATCCAGGAAGGAATTATGCCCTGCAGGAGGTTTTTTTTGAGGGATGGATGTTGGAAGCTCTTCAATAAGAGGCAATGGAGATTTCTCCCAGTTTGGAGCCAGTAACTGCAGAAAAATCAACAGGGCAGCAGGAAATCAGGGACTATCAGAGTCATCAGATCCCAACCATTCCCGCAGGGATGCTGATGGAATGGCAAAGTCCAGAGGAGGAAATGTGCCAGCAGAAACCTTTCAACCACATCTGCCCTGGTAATACTCAATGGCACAGCCAGATTTGCCCACAGAGTTCATCTGGGGAAGGGCTTCAGAAAAATAATTAAAGTGGAGTTTCAAACCTGGTGTTGTTCCTCCCCAAATGAATATTGTCTGTTTTTTAACACAAGCAGGGCTTGTGTTAATATTATCAATTATAATTGATAAAAGGTGCTGTTCCCCCTTCTCTCTTATTTTAGGAGTAAATAAAAACGCTCCATGGAGGAATTTTCACCTCAAAAGGAGTTCCAAGATGTTTTTCTCCCTGTTAACTGGCCTGACCTCAGAGGTGGCCCTGAAGCTTTCCCTGGGAGCTGCTTGGCTGAGCGTGGATGGGAGGCGCTGCCTGGAGTCACGGAACCATTAAGGCCGGGAAAGTCCTCCAAGACCATCAACCCCAGCCCAAGCCCTCCCAAAGAGCAAAACCCACAAATCACTTGTCACCGACTTTGATCCACCTTGTTTCAGGTGGTTTCCTCCCTGTCTATTATTTCTGCCAAGAGCCCCGTGACAATTAAATAGAGCCCCATCGATGGGTGAGTGACCCAGGGCTCCAGCGGAGCGGCGGGGTAACGGCAATAAATCATTTCAACTTTAATCTATTGTTATTGATGAATGTACAATTATTTGTCATCTAATATGCTGAAAATGATGACCAAAGAAATAGATCAACTTTTTTTTTTGTCCCCTCTTCCAAGTACGGCATTGATGGATTGTATCCCTAAGCTGTTATTACACTTATAATGTTCTCTTCTGCTATGACAGCACAGCTAGTTTTTTAATCATTCCATAGTAATCAACTTAAGACAACACAGCAAGACTCATAACTCATGTTCTTTTCATTTTTTGGCAGTGATGGGAAATGAAAATGTTTTTATTCTTTTGAAATAATTCTTACCTGACTAGGCTGAAGATTGCTTTAAAATTGTAAATAAATGGTTGTTTATTGAGCTGGAACTGAAAAGTGACACATTAAAATGCCCGTTTCTGAAGAAAAAATAATAATTTAGGCCTGAGTGGAGCCAGAGTTGGTTAAAAAAATACTTAGCTCCTCTTTTAACTGGTTCAATGCTAAATAAAATCTGTATTTGCTGATTAAGTGATACCAGCACAGGCTCCTATTTATATCATATTTAAGAGCAGATTCGTAAAGTAATCCCAGGGCACATTTTCCAAAACTCCCTTAGAATATCTGTGGGTTTGGGAGCCACTTCCCACTTTCAGTTGCAACTCAGAGGTAAGACATGACCCAGAAATTGTCACCAACTGAAGTCTGGTGGTTTAACTGGAACTTGTAAAAGTCTCTTGGAAGAGGAGAACCTCAGCTATTCCTCAAGGATTTAAAGACCAGGTGCTGCTCCCTGGGGGTTCCCATGCTTCCACAACATGTGTCAAGCACAAGAAAAGAAAATACTCCAAGAAAATGTTTCTTGATTTGAAAAAATGGTCTGGAAAAATCTGTCACTGCAACACTACCAAAAACATACATTAATTAAGCTACTTTTTGAAAAAATGCTGATTCTATTCTGATGGGCTTTATAAGAAAATAAAAGTAAAGGATTTGTCCCATTTTTGGACTAACAAGAGGTCTTTGAAGTACTTTNTCTGGAAAAATCTGTCACTGCAACACTACAAAAACATGCAGTAATGCAGGTACTTTTGAAAAAAACACTGATTCTATTCTGATGGGGTTTATAAGAAAATAAAAATAAAGGATTTGTCCCATTTTTGGACTTACAAGAGGTCTTTGAAGTACTTCATTGCCTTTGCAGTGCACACAGCAGCTTTCCCTCACCTCTCTCATCTCACCTTCGCCTTCATATATTTTTATTTCTCTACCAGTTTTCCCAACCTCGTGCCTTGTTTCTGCTCCAGCTCCAAAACTTCCCTCCCCTCACTTGGGCACTGGTGGCTCCTGGTTTGGGATTCCATCCCCTCCTCCCTGGGCTCACAGAAACACCTTCCACCCTCCCCATGCAGCAACACATCCACAGGGTTTATCTCCCATTGCAAGAATTTGACATTGAAATGTGAAATTACTTTTGTTTTGAAGTCCCTTTACTGTTATGGCTCATTCCCTGTGGCCCTTTAGGAACATATGAAACAACATCCAAATTTTCCTGACAAACATTATGACCGAGTGTTTCCTCATTCACCAAGAGTTTTCTTTTCACAGCCATTAGCACAACTGCAGTAAAAGAACCAGAAAACAAAGGATAGGGCTGAATGAAAACCACCTGCTGTTGCAGACACTCGGATTCCCTGGATCCCATGTGCCTAGAGAGGGATATGAATTATTGTTGATCCTATAACAGTGGATCACTTATGGCCTCCTCTGGGCCTGCCAGGCTGCTCCCAGACACAGATGATCTGGGTTCACGGATCTTCCCCTCAAATGGTTCTTTTCACAGAATCCCCGAGTGGTTTGTTTGGGAAGGGAACTTAAAGCCCACCTTGTTCCACCCCTGCCATGGGCAGGGACACCTTCCACTATCCCAGGTAACTCCAACCTGGCCTGGGACACTTCCAGGGATCATGGGGCAGCCACAGCTGCTCTGGGAAACCCGTGCCAGGGCCTCACTACCTCGAAAATGAAGGATTTCTTCCTAATTTCTAATCTAACCCTGCCCTCCTCCAGTTTAGAGTCATTCTTCCTTACCCTGTCACTCCATGTCCTTATCCAAAGTCCCTATCCAGCTCCCCTAGACTCTCTTTAAGGACAGGAAGGGGCTCTCTAAGGTCTCCCCAAAGCCTTCTCTTCATCTCAAACACCTAAAACTCCTTTCCCACAAAACAAGCTCCTGTTGCTGAAGGCACAAACATTGTTGGCCAAAACAGGCAAAGAAATCCATGATGAGCTTCAGACTCTGCTTGAAGCTGGGTGAGAAACCATCCCCTGGCTCAGACTTACTGAGCCCACCAGCACCCAGGGAGTTCTCCTCAAATCCATAAAAACCCTCAGGCCACACATCCAAGAATTTGATTTTTCAGGGAAGTTCAAATCATTGCAGCCACCCCCTTGTGAGCAAGACAAGGTAGAGCTACAGTTCCTACAGTCCTGAGCCACTTGTAAAGGAAACTCTGACAGAAGGAAATGGGATCTGGGCAATGCTTTCATGGATACTGATAAAAATTCCAACTGGTGATGGCTGTGTCCAATGGAAATGGGCCCTGTGTGTCCCAGGGACTGGGGTTTGGGATGGGGCCACTCCAGCAGTGGGCAAGCAAAGCAATAACTCTGCAGAGAGATCCAACACCCCCCGACATGGTACTCAGGGAATTCAGGAGCCAAGTGCTCATCTTCCACCCTAGAAGAGCCGTAAGTACCATAAAATCCCCAACAAAACCCTTTTTTAAATGTCTACAGCTTAAAAAGTTGCTAAAATCAATGTTTTGTTCTGATAAGTATATGTAGTATCTGACAAAGCTACAGTGTGCAATGTAATATTTAAAAAGGAGAAAAGGGATTTAAAACAAGCTTGGGAATGTTGTTTTGAGTCCCTCAATGCACCACTTCCATTAGGAAGCTCAGCACTGATTCCAGAGCACACAGTAATTAAGATGGATGAGCTCCAGAGGAAGCACCGGCCTGGTGGGTGTTTTTCTGGATCTGCAAAAAGTCAAGACCTTTTCAAATTATTTTATGGGGAAAGCAGAGCAACACTTCCCATGGACACGAGAGAATCAGGCAGCAAGTCTGAGCCCTCTGGGGACTCCAGTCTCTCACCAAGGCACACAGGAACCAGCTCTATCCATAAGGGAATAGGATTCAATGGGAAATAAATTCATACCTGTTTAACATCTCTTCAACACTCCTTTGTGGGGTCTGATCCCAAGGCAGTCCCATGACATAAAATATATCTTTCTAGAATGAAGAACATTTTCTTTTCCAGAAAAGCCTCCGTATCCTGCTTGTTTTATTCCTCACTCTCCACTTGTTGCACAAGCCTGTAGCAATTTTCATTGCATCACCTCTGCTGCTCATCACAAAACATTTCTTTCTCAATTCACAGCTCTGGAGCAGCAGACACCAACTCAACAACTCTTTATCAACAAGAATAAAAGATTCTAGAATATAAACAATTAAATCTTTACCAAAACCAGGCAATATTCAACTTCAGAAATCTGGGGTTTGTTGCTAAATGTGGGGACACCGTCAATCACGTTCATTTTAATGAGAAATGCCTAACAAATGATTAACGAGGATGTTAAAACAACAGCAAAAAGACCCTCCAAACAACACCTGAAGTGCTGCTTGTTCAGCCACCCAACAGACTAAGCTCTATTTGCTTTTACACTGAATATATTTGAGGAATTATGGGTGTTGCTCACTTGCTTGGATCTCCTTGCCTTTAGCCATCATTATCAGTTATCTTTCGGGGTAATCATTTTTCTTAGAATCATGACCCATTTGATAACTTAAAAACAGCAACATTAATTCTCATTTGTCACAGGGTAGGGTATAAATTGGCTAAATGATAATAGCATTCTTCTCGAGCAATCAGTTCTACATGATTAACCTAAAAATTGCCAAAATATTGTTTACTATTCATTTGTATCTGAGGCAAAGGAGAGCCACGAGTTAGAGCAGGATTAATTTGGGTTCTGATCTGTATTAAAACTTGCCACAATGATTCATAATCATCTTACTTGATATTTATCCTGACAAAACTGTTTAATTTGGGGAGCTCCTCATCGTCTGATAATTCTGCCCAAAAGCCTCACTGCCTTCTCATACTTGCAGTTAATTCAGTATAAACCAGAGAGGGTAAGTGTGTTTTTAGGCAGGGATTTGAGGTTGGATTTGGGAGGTTTTTTTACTGTATTCTTAACTTTTTTCCTCTTCTTTATTTAATTTTCTCGATGCAGGAGGATAAAGTCGATGGTCTTTACCACCATCTAGTGGATCTAATTATTTACAGCAAGACACGATGATATTAAAAACTAGGGATAAAACGTATTTAACCTGTAATATATATGGAATTTAGCCATCTTATGGTAAATATGGCATTAGTTATCACCTTGTGGGCATTTATGTGTGTTACAGCCTGAGATACGACACAACCACATTGCTAAAATGGAGACAACTGATTTCAAGGAGATAATGTTTAAAATTATATAGATATTAAAAAAGGGGAGACAGCACACAGGGCATAATTGAGCTCACAATTATTATTATAACAAAGAGGAATTTGGGGTCAGAGTATTAGTGCAGATTAGATTAGAGAGAATTTAAAATATGAAGACACAAGAAATAGGACAAGAGGAAATGGCCTCCAGTTGAGGTGGATGAGGTTTAGGTTGGAGCCAAAAGGGTCGTCCAACCCTGGCACAGCTGCCCAGGGCAGTGAAGTCCCCATCTCTAAGGGATTTCAAAGCCCTGTGGATCTGGCACTTGGGGACACGGGTCAATGGTGGCCTTGGACTCGATGATCTGTGAGGCCTTTTCCAACCCAAACCATCCTCTATTCTAATATTCTCCTTTACAAAATGACTCCCCTTAGCACCACAAGTGCACCTAAAACACATCCCTGAATGACAAACTTCCCATCCCATCACATCAAAACAGGTTCCAATCCCACAAAAACACTTTCAGCTGGACACTGCTGCCCATCACCTTGAAGTGGGAAAGTGGAGTGGTTTTCCCATGATGGGCTTGGTGATAAGGATTTGGCTCCTGCTTGGGCTAAAAGATCCCGATACGGTTTTTGAGAAGAACTTTTGAATTATGTTCCTTTATCTGCATATTGGAGAAAATAATCCATCATCTAGAGTATAAGGAGTCCATGAGGAGGACAGTGGAAGCACAGGTAACAAAAGGAGAAACGTCTTGACTGACTTTATCATGGTTAAGAGATAAATAATATTTGCTTGGCAGGTATTAGAGGCTTGTTTTCTTTCTCCACATGTAGCAGAAGGGACCTAAATTGAATCCTGTGACTCCCACGGCACCACAAAATACGGAACAATATTTCACCCCTGCAGAACTAAATGATCCAGGGATTTCTTAGATGTTTTCCCTCAGGAAAGGGATGGGCAGCATCACAGAATCACAGAATATTATGAGTTGGAAGGGACCCACAAGGATCATCTAGTCCAACTCACCATCTAACACCTAGCACCCGTACAGAGACCGAAAGCACATCCCAGAGTGGTAACACAGTCTAGTGCCCTCACAGTCTAGCCAGCCACTCCGAGCCGGAAGGGACCCAGGATCACCTGCACTCCTCTCTCATAACAATAGCCCTTTCCTTCTCTGATACCTGACAGGTGAAAAAATGCATCTGCAAAACCAAATTAAGATCTGCTTCCAGACTTCTTCCAGCTGGGTTTTATTGGGGACGTTTGTTCTCCTCTAACTCCTAAGGGTTAAGGCTGACGCTGGTGTTGCTTTTCTAAAAATGCTTCTGCCTCCAACATTTTTGCTTCTTCCAAGTAAAACTTAAGGATCACCTTTAAGGTCCCTTCCAACCCAAACCATTCTGTGATTCCATGAGTTTTAAGCAGTGAGCCAAAGTGTCATCACACAGTGCAGACAGTGGCGGCTTTACTCACCTTCCTTCCCCAATTTGGGGAAATCTGACCACCCAGTTCAAGAAACCTGAATGCACAAATGAAATCTTATGTTCCTGCCAAGACACTCAAGGTTTATCTTTCTGCTTTATAACACTTGATGCAACATCACAGCTTTGATTCCCAGGTCACTTTCTCTGGCACCCTCCCTGCTGCCAGGGAGGGGACACGGGCACAGCCGCCTCACTGCCACCACACACAGCTGGGCTTGCTCCCGTCCTACAGATGAAACAGTGTTTCTTTAACCAAAATACCTCTGAGGAGAACCCAACTGCACTCAACAAAACCCAATCTTCCCTAGCACACAATCATAGAATTATAGAATCCGGAATCATAGAACAGTTTGGGTTGGAAGGGATCTCTAAAGGTCACCTAGTCCTGCCCAAGGCAGGGACACCTCCCACTGTCCCAGGCTGCTCCAACCTGCCCTTGGACACTCCCAGGGATCCAGGGGCACCCACAGCTTCTCTGCCCAACCTGGGCCAGGGCCTGCCGACCCTCGCTGTAAAACACTTTTCCCCTATATCTAAACTAAACCAACCCTCTTTTACTTTAAAATGTTGAATTACCGGCTGTCTCCTATCCAGGGGTTTAAAATAAACTCTGACCTTTAAAAAAAAGGGAAAAAAAAATATTAAAAGGAAGGAAACCCCCCGAGGCAGCTTCTCTCATTGATACCCAGTAGCAGGACTGTGCCCTTCCTGGAGGCACCTCGGCTCGTTTTGCACCTGATTAAATTGTAACTCAGGGTCAGAGCAGCTCTCGTGGCGACTCAGGGATCTGGTTCACTGGCTGACAATCTCCACAGGGTAGAGTGCAATTTACTTGTGTGCCCCAATTAGCACTGCTAATTGGGGCACAAAATCTGTGAAAAAAAAAAAATTTAATTATTTTTAAGTCCGCCACCATTCTGGGCAGAGCAAGTGGGCACTGAAACAGGAGGGGCTGGTTTGGGTTGGAAAGGACCGTAAAGACCATCTTGTTCCACCTCTTGCCATGGGCAGGGACACCTCCCACTGTCCCAGGCTGCTCCAACCTGCCCTTGGACACTCCCAGGGATCCAGGGGCAGCCACAGCTTCTCTGCCCAATCTGGGCCAGCCCCTCCCCACCCTCCCAGCCAGGAATTCCTTCCTAAATCCAGCCTAGACCTCCTCTCTTCCAGTTTAAATCCATTACATGGGGATGAAGGCAGAAGTTTCCTGATAATATTAAGGTTACTAAGTTTTTCTTACGACAAAACAGAAATATTTGATATTAAAATGTGAATCCCACAGACTTACATACAATAATTCCAGCTGCGTACCAGGTACCACAGGTATTAAATCAATAGTAAACTCCTTTAACATCATTATTCTGGCATTTTCACACATTTCAGATGCCTGGCTGCCATTAGCATTCATTAATATTTGTTTGGCATCCAAACTTGTACATTTGCTCGCGGAAATACGAGCAGGAAAACATTTGCACACTTTTCCAAAGCACAAAAATCAGCTCTTTCAAGATCAAGTGATACTTTACTGGATCATTGCTGTGCCTGGTGCTCCCAACTGAATCCCAGACTTGAATATAAATATTTATAATTTCAAAGAGGATATGCAAAATAAACAGCCTAGAAAATGAGATGCTTTTTGCTTTTTTTATTATGCCATTTGATAACACTGTAAAAGAATTACTGTACACTTCTCCAGCTAAAAAACTCCCCATTTCAGAGGCACAAGCTGATTTTATTTTGATCTATTATAATAATAAAAGAACAATTATCTCTCCCCTCGAAGCTTCAAGCCTAAATCACCTCACGTGCTTAATTCAGGATGCCGTGAAAAACTACATTATTAAGGAAGGGCCATCTCACATTGCTCCAGTCAAGCACCAAAGGGGATAAAACCAGGATGTTTGGAGCTTGGACTTGCTATTTTTGTGAGTGTTGCTGGCAACATTGAGAAGATCTTTCACCAGCCCCCCTGCCCCACCAAACAGGAGATGGAAGAAGAGTCGTTAAAAAAAATCAGGTAATTTTAAAAACCTCCATTACTACCCTTTTTGCCTTGAAAAAATAAAATAAAATATAACAAAATAAAATAATGATAATAGAATAAAACTAAAATAAATTTAATCTGCTTTTATTGCTCCATGATAAAGGATAAGCAAAAAAACCTTTCTTCCTAGTTTATTGAAATTTTGTTTAGACAGCTGCATTAAATTTGCAAACTAAGCTCACCCACGTGCTAAGGTGTCACAGGAAAAAATGGGGAGCCAAAATCATGTGGCCAAGTAGTTTTGAGCATCTCAGAGTCCTGCTTTCCTCGTGGCACCTCTGGAGCGCTGCTCCATGGCACGAGGTCCTGCAGGAAAAGCCTTTTCTGCCCTCCATAAACTGCCGCTCCTCTGCCAAGACTCATCCAGGTTGGGTGTAGGTGCCCCTGGCCCTGCAGCAAAGCCAAAGCCCGTCTTTGCAGAGAACTGCCTTTATCAGGAGCTCAGCAGGACCATGGATCTGGCCCATTTTAATTCCACCATTTAAAGCACAGCCAAGACTTTCTGGAGCTCCTAAACAGCAGCACAAAAACAAATACAGGCACAAAGAACAAAAGTAAATAGAAACCTTTCCATTTGTACAACAGGTTTGGTCCCAGCAAATATCAGTAGCTTAGACTGAATCACACCCAGAAACTGAGGTTTGTGACACCAACGTGAACATCCTTTGTCCCCTCTCCCCCCCACACACACATTTAACACTCGGAGTTGCATCATGAAGGTTTTTATGCAGCCCCTGGTGGATTATTCCCACACCTTTGCCTGTAAAACCATTCCCTTTATTTGGCCAATATCCAGGATGCTGCTGCAGCCCTTGTCTCACCTTCTGCAGAGGAGATAAAAGGGACTCTCAGCTCCGATGTTTTTCCTCAGGATTCACTTCCCAACCATCCTGGGGAGGGCTCTGGGCTCAAGAGAGTCCAGAGACACGAGCAAGAAGCAAAGGAGCCATCCAGAAAATGTTTCTCTCCCAGGACACTAAAAACTGTCCAGTTTTATTTCCCAAAACTGAAAGCAGACCTTTGCCAGCCATCCCACCCTCTTTACCCGCAGGTTTTCCTTCTAGAGCCAAAAACTTCTAAAAAACCTTTCAAACTAAAATCTTACCTTTGTATCCTGGGCTCATCCCAGAGTGAGGTGGAATCCCAGATTCCCAAATGCCATATGGGAATTATGCAGCAGTTCCCACGCGTTTTCACTCTCCCCTTTGAGCTCCTCTAAAATCCCAGCTTGTGTCATTGTTACTTTGATGCTTCACCACTTCTCATCAGGTCCCTTCCCCTGCAAAGGTCTGGCAAAAACATCCCTCCAGCAGGTTTTGAGGTGACACCTCTTCCCCTGTTTGTTTTCCTCTCCCCACTCTGTGTTTTCACCTTTCCAGAACCATCACCTTGGCCTACAGATTCCCACAGATGCACTTGGCCCCTCGGGGCTCCAGCTTGTTTGGGGGAGAGGAATAAATACAGAATTTTGTATTATAGATCCATGGAATGGTTTGGGTTACAAAGAATCTTAAATATCATCTATTTCTACCCCAAAAACATGGGCAGGGACACCTTCCACTACCTCAGGTTGCCCCAAACCCCATCCAGTCCAGACTTAAACACTTCTAGGGATGGGGCAGTAACAACTATGCTCATTCTGAAATAAATTTATATTAAGAGCAAAACTTTCATCAAGATCTCTGAACCACCTTTGTTTTCGAGTTTTTTTTCATGCAAAAACGTGGAGTGTGATACAAAGGAAACACCAAAGAGGGAAGAGCAGAGAGGAAGTGTCCATCTGGGAAGGAAAAACTTTAGAACAGTGATTAATATGGAAATAATCTCCATCAGCCCTGCAGGAAGCCTGACATATGTTAAGGTCACGCTCATGCTAACTCAGAAAATCTTTTCTAAGCTGGATCCTTAAAGGAGGACGACTAAATTAATAGGTACAAATAGCCTCAGCTGCCCAACAGTGACCAAAATCAGAGGCACAGGTCAGGGGAGAAAGAAGAAGATTGGACAAAGCACAGCATCCTCTGGAGGCACATGGTGGGATTTTGGAATGTCCTGTGCAGGGCCAGGAGCTGAACCAGGTGATAATTGTGGGCCCCTTCCACTCAGGATATTCTATGAGAAGGACAACAGAAACGATTTTCAAGGAAAATCCTACCTGAAGACACAAAGGTGGAGCTGGGGAACCGTGCAATCAGTCATTCCTACTCTTACAGCATATTTGGGAAGAGCCCAGAGGAGTTACAGGGATCAAATCCTACTCTTGGAGCAGGCAATGACCTCTCTCCAAGGCGACTTCCAGGCCCCACCACCAAGGGCACAGACAATCCCACTGGAACTGCACAATCCCATCCATCCTCCTGGTGACTCCGGCACAACTCCGTGTTCTTCCTGCCAATGACAAACTCTGCCTTTAACACGAAACAATTTCCTATGCAAATCACACCTGCGAAGACAGATTCGACATGACAGAGCTAATGGATGACAACACTGCAGAGACACTTGAGCAGCACTTCCCTGGATCAGCCCCCGTTTGGAGAAACCCTGGGCTGCAAATAATTCATCACCCCTTTATTAAATAATTAAGTATCAACAGGGAGCCGCTGATTAGGCCGCGCCGCTGTCATGGTGTGTATTTTCTCTCTCGACTTTGTCACTGAGGTCACCAGACCACCCAAAGCCAAGGAGATACGGGGAGACAGTGCATGGGCATGGCTGGAGAGAGAAGCCTTTCATTAACCTCCCTGATCCCCCATAATTTCATGTGTCAGCAGCTAATCAGCAGCTCAGTGACATCATCGGGGGACAGGGGGAAGAGATCTCCCAAAGGACCGATCACTTCTCGCAGGAGCAAAGCTACACTTACACTAGGGAGCTTGGGAGTGTTTGGCAAATAAATAAAGAGGGTTTGCATTATAATTAGTGCTTAAATTTATGTTTATGCTGATTTATACCCAGCGTGATGGAGATTGCAGCTAAAGGAGACAGTCCTTGAGAGTCCAACCCTTTCAGACTTTGTCTCATACTTTGTCACTTAAAAAAAAACCACATAAGAAAATCATCTTCTTGCTGATTCCTGGTCCACAGTTTTGCAGCCAGAAGAGGAAATGCGAGGGAGGTTGCTTTTTTGGTTGCATCAGATTTTAATCATTTTGTATTTACTTAATACTTTTATCCTGGAAGATTGTGTAAATCTAATCGACACAGCAGTTAATTCACCTACAGCCAAGACAAAGCCCCCTCTTAAGGGGATATAAATGTCTCTTTAGCAGCATGTGTGGCTCCAAAAGGGCAGGGCAGGGAGGGGAGAGTCACTCCCATCACTCTGGGGTCTCCAGGGCACAGCAAAATACTGGGATTGTGGGATTACAAACCCTGGATTTCAGGGAAACAGCACAGGATCCACAGGGATAACAGATCATCAAACCTAGGCCCTGTAATTCCAAAGGCCTCACAAATTGTTTTCTGAACCAAGGGAGAAGGCATTTATTAATGAGGAAGAGGAAGGGCAGCCCTCACACCCTAGAAAAACAAGCCTTGAAACCCTGCACCACTTGCCATGGAGGTGTAATTTATATTTGGAAATAAATCCTTCCACAGGACAAGCATTGATATAACAAAACCCATCTGAGAGCTTCAGAGTTGGACTGGGTGATCCCACAGGTCTTTCCAATCTGAATGGTTCCACAATCCTGCGATCCACTTGGGAAGTCAAAGGAATTGAATTCTCTCTCACAGGCCCTTCTTACACTGTCCTTAAAACCAGCTCTCTATAATGAGGCAAACTCAGCCAAAAATAACATTATATATGCGTTCCTTGGTCATCCTTATCTTATAGATTGATGGATTCGGGCAACTGGGTCCAATTTTGAGGGATGTATGAAGTCCTAAATCCTTAATGACTACATGGGAGGCTGAGTGTCAGTCCCTCTAAATCCACTGAACCATCCAGCAGGAGAAATTCCACATCCCCATCCAGAAAAATGTTCCCTGCCCCAATATGGAATTATCTAACCCACATATCACCAATCTAAAGAAAGACTTCCCAGGTCAGCTTGAACGTGCAAGGATGACTCGTATCCAAAAGGGCATCCAAAATAAAATTCCAATATTTCAATAGTGCTTAATGATGGTTAAAGTGCAGGAAAACATCACATTGAGTCTCGCAAAGTGGAAAAATAGACATTTTTGTCTAGAAATATGGAGACAAATAATTTGGGGCTGTGGGGAAAATCCTACTTGGGACTGGACATTTTATTTTCTTGTAATAGATGCTGCCCTTAAAGCAGATTTTAGAGCAGATCTCCATATATTTTTCTGAATTTTGGAAAGTTATGATCTAAAAACATAAATCAGCAAAGGGACAGTTAATTTTACTCAGTAATTGCTTAACATTAATTAACCAACCACAGTCCAAATCGCTGAATTTTATAAACACACTCAGGTGAGAACATGGAACGTATTCACTTATATTGGCTGCAAAATAATATTCTGAAATGTTAGTTTTGTAAAGCTTGGTACTTTTTTCTGGCTGCAATTCTACATTTCTAAATATATATGTAAATATATATATTTAAGTTTCCATGTTTATCAGCACTGAGAGATTCTGCACCTTCAGATCTCACGGATAAAACAGTCCCAACTTAAAATTCAAAATATTGGAATTACAGAATGATGCAGTTCTTGGGATATTCATTCCCTTCCAGCTTTGATGGATATAAAGGTTTTAATTGCAGGGGAACTGTGTCTAATACACTTTGCTCTGGCTCAAATCATCACCATATGTATTGCAACACAAAGCAATTAATTCCAACTTAGCCAAGAAATTGCCACTTAGGCTCAGCTGCCACCAACACTTTGCAGCCACACCGAAATACAAGGTGAAATAGGGTTTTGCAAAATTGAAATTCAAAATAAAACAAAAAATACACTGTTTTATTTTTTCCTTCCCCAGCATATTATTGATTTCATATTTTAGTGACCAAATTGTAGAGACCAACTTTCTATTTATTAGGATGTTTTTTGTCACATCTGGTTCTCCTGCAAGGTTCACTTTTAAATTCAAAGCTGAATTTAACACTGTTTTTACTTTAATTAAATTGCTATATAATTGAAAATAAGGATTTTTGAACCCCCCATATTCTCTCTGTGACCCGAGTATCATCTTTAGGCAAATCATCTAAATAACCTTAAATGGTCACATCCTTAAACTAAATATCCATTAGGGCAATAAAAGGAGGAAAATCCAAACCCAAGGTGAAAATGGTGTTTTCCAAAAGTCATTTTTTCCGTGGGCCCATGAGAGTAAATTAATTTGCCAAGTGCAAACCAAGGGTTCTCAGTATGTTGGGGTCACCACAGGACAGAAAATTCAGGAAATTTATAAATAAATGGGGAATTCTCAGCATGTCTTACACCCACCACAGTCCACAGCCCCAGTTTGTGCTGCTGGGGAGAAAATGTCATTTCACACCTACAAATATGCACTTTCAGGTACCAAGTGTTAAGTGTTTGTTCTCCATTCCCACCTTCCCCAAAGTTACCTAAATCTCCCGTTTTTGCTGTTATACACCTACCCTAAAGTTATCAAAAAAAAAATCACCATTTTTTGCTGATCCACCTACCTCAAATTTACCAAAGAGCTCCTTTTTCTTGCTGTTATTCACCCATCCCAAATCTATCAAAAAACTTTTTTTTTGCTGTTATCCATTTACCCCAAAGTTACCAAAATGTCCTTTTTTTCCTGTTTTTCACCTACCTCAAATTTACCAAAAAGCTCCTTTTTTTTGCTGTTATACATCTACCCCAAAATTACAAAAAAAATTATCTTTTTTGCTGTTTTTCACCTACCCCAAAGCTACAAAAAAAATCTCCTTTTTTTCCTGTTTTTCACCTACCTCAAAATTAAAAAAAAAATTCCTTTTTTTGCTGTTAGCGCCACAGAGACTCACTCAACCTTCTAATTGTAATTTTCTTCAAGAAACCCCAGAAAGATCCATAAATTGTCTTTCCTTCCAAGATCCTGAGTGCTTTTCTTTGCTTTAAAACCCACCACGAGAAGCACAACCAAGGCTTCAATATCTCCTGAATGTCAGCACATCCCTGATTTCCAGAATCTGTGGGTTGAGGGGGTGATACCAAGAGTGACGTCATGATAACATTAGCGTTAATTTTCACTTCTAATTGTTTCCAGGAAAGGGACTCGAGTCCCTCCGTTACACAGGATTTAACACCGCATTAAATTTGCCTCAATTGTGCTCCGCTGCTGCTGACCCTTAACTCTGTAAACAAATACATTTTGTTCTCTGTATATTTATGGTTTTGTCTTCTCAATTGTGAGGAAAATGAGCCCG
>WEKX01025681.1:384511-457513 GCA_013390025.1 Pitta sordida | reverse complement strand
TAAACCTCCCTTGTTGGAACTTAAGACCATGCCCTCTCGTTCTATCTCCAATGGCCAGAGAGACCACCCCCCAAACAAATTTTCCCTGGACATCAGGGATCTAGAAATCCCCTTGGAATAACTCTCCGCTCTACCTTACAGCAACTGAGAGTATAATGTTTTATTTCATGTTTCCCTGACAAGTTAAAATACAGGAATACTGTTAGAGATATGCCAAGAACACTTTCCAAATGAAAAAAATTTATATTTCAAGGAAGAAAACATGCTCAGNTTTTTTCCTGTTTTTCACCTACCTCAAAATTAAAAAAAAAATTCCTTTTTTTGCTGTTAGCGCCACAGAGACTCACTCAACCTTCCAATTGTAATTTTCTTCAAGAAACCCCAGAAAGATCCATAAATTGTCTTTCCTTCCAAGATCCTGAGTGCTTTTCTTTGCTTTAAAACCCACCACGAGAAGCACAACCAAGGCTTCAATATCTCCTGAATGTCAGCACATCCCTGATTTCCAGAATCTGTGGGTTGAGGGGGTGATACCAAGAGTGACGTCATGATAACATTAGCGTTAATTTTCACTTCTAATTGTTTCCAGGAAAGGGACTCGAGTCCCTCCGTTACACAGGATTTAACACCGCATTAAATTTGCCTCAATTGTGCTCCGCTGCTGCTGACCCTTAACTCTGTAAACAAATACATTTTGTTCTCTGTATATTTATGGTTTTGTCTTCTCAATTGTGAGGAAAATGAGCCCGAGTTCTTCATATTGTAATTGTATCATCAAAGCCTGTTGAGAATACGATAAAGTAACCAGAAGTTAAATTATCAATAAGAGTCATTTATTTTGCATTTTTATTTTAAAGAATACTTATGAGAATTGTGATAAATTAGCAGTGACAAACTACTTCTTGCAGGCTGATTTTGTGTGGAGAGTTTAATTAAACATTGCAGCTGTTTATCTCTATGGTGATTAAATTTTCATATGTAAATTACATGTATTAAGATCAAGATACTTATGTAAATGTCACTTGCCTTAATGTTTTGTGTTACTGTTATTAACATCTAACCATCAGCTTGTAATCTTCTTGTATTGCATTAGGCTGGCACGCACGACACGACTGAAATAAGTAGATTTATATCTTAATAACAAACAAGTTTCTAAAAAGAACATCTTACTATGTAATTGAGATGTAGATAAAAATAAATAAATAAAAAATAAATGGTTGAACTGCTGGAAATTTGGGAAGCTCGTTGGTTCCAGATGCATTTGTTGGGTGGATGTGGCACTTGGGGGAATGGTTGGACTTGGTGGTCTTGGAGGTCTTTTCCAACCTGCACAATTCCATGTGCCAGCAAATAATTCCTTGAGCAGTGGTTAACTGGGAAGCAATCGTTTTACACACAGATAAGTGTGTAAAACCATGGATGGAATAANGTCACATTATATATATATATATAACAGGCCTTTAGCAACAAAACTTAAAAATTCTGGATCTTATACAGAGTCAAATGAAGGAAATTGTTGAGATTTGCCACTTACAGAAGTTTTCACCTATTTTTTCAACTTTTGCTGTACCCTTATAAGCTTTACTGTTACTCCCTTTGATGATAATCATTAGCAGTGAAGGAATAGGAAGATCTGCCATCTGATCTTAGTTATTAGAGAGAGGGGAATTCTTAATATACAAACTTACAACTCCAGTGCAGGGGAGACTCTTCATTATGCCAGTCATGCTTGGAGCCTTCGGAAAGGCAGACACTCATTGATAGCAGGAAATCAAATTCATCCTTTGCAAAAACAAATTAAGAGACCAAATTGCAGTAGGCAATACACAGACAACGAGATAAAACCGCTTAGCATTAATTTCTTTTGAGGAATCTATAGGTTATATGTGAGCTGAGAGTTTGCATTTGCTGGTGGGATGTGCAGGAAAGAAAGGAAAAGTTCCCTGGGAGGTGGGGGCTTCATTTGATGCCATTGTCATCCAGGAGGCAACGTCACAATCAAACGAGAGCACATTATCTCAACGATCCGCTCAAAAGCAACGAAACACTTTGAAGATGCCCCAAATAATTGCGTGGATGTTCTGCTGGGCAAATTGAAGATGAGCATTGTCTGGAGGCTCAGAAGGAGTTCAATAACTCTCTCAGCAGCACAATGTGCTTTGAAGAAAGTGCAGTCAGCATAAGAAATTAGCAGTTGTTTTAATGGGAACTGTCCCTCAGTGCTAATAATTCCATCAGATGACAGCCTGACTTTGTACTCTTAGGGTGTCACACACATTTTCCTCAGCAGCTGCAATCCCTAAATTCATTCTGAGCTTACTTTTTATTTCAGAGTCTTCACCTACACCCCAAACACTCTTTAGGGATTAATTCAATTTACCTACAGAACTTTCTGTCTCCAAACTTAATGTGAACAACATACCTCACACCAAAATCTACTCACACATCTAACTGCTGGAAAAGTTGCTTTTCCCAGCACCAGGTTTCAGGTGTTTCCAGGGGTTGTTTGCAATATTCTGATTGCCCTGATACCTTTATCAATGGTTTGACTGCTCCCAGATCTCCCTCCGACACATCATTCCACAAGTCCTGCCTTCACTTATCAAGATAAAATAGGAGATCAACATTTTGGAGAATGCCATCCTTCCAAAGGAATGTGGTAAATTCAAGAAATGGAATTCTGGGTGCTCTGTTTCACTCACTCTACTCATTCGCCCTGTGGACCATTACAAATTTACCTTTAAAATTTCTTATTCAAGTTAAAGTAACTGAAGCTTTGTGTTTGGTTGGGTGTTTTATTAAGTCAAATAAAGTCAGATTACATAACTATCTGGGTTTGCAACTTCTTGTTCCTTCCCAAGAAATGCTGCTGTGGCAGAAGAATAAATTATCCAAATTTACAGAGAGTCACATCTTCTATTAATTGTAATTAGAGTTTGGATATCATAACATTTTGACTTTGGTTTTGGGGGAAGTTTTTTAATCTACTTTTGTTTTTTTAAACAGCTTCCCAGCAGCTCAAGTCCCAGCGGCAGCAGCTTTTCACTCCTACATGGAGTTTTTGAGGGAAAACTCAACCTGTGACACTTTCCCTGCTGAATTAGGGCAGTATTTGTGCAGCTGCAGGAATGCCTCATGCAAACATGGAATTCTGCTATGCCATCACCCATGTGGGAGGAGCCTCATGGGCCACCAAAGGAAAGACAAGGACCACAAGATCTTTCATCACCAATCCGACAGATTTGTTGGGTATTGAAGAGCCTTTCAGCACAAGTGAGGAATTTATCTTTGCATCCCTAAATGGATTCATTTCCCATTTCTCTGTTTGCAGCAGCAGCTCAGGCTGGAGTGTCTCAGTTTATCACCATTACAACCCCCACCACGGCATAAAAAAATGGAATGTGGGGCCATAAAAACACAGAGGCAAGAGGACCAGGATAATTGTAAAGGAGAAAGCTTGTGCTGCTCCACACAAATCTCACTAATCATCAACAATCAGGGAGAAAGGGTGAAATACTGTTCACAGGGCTTTGTAAATTACTGCATTGTCATAAAGATTGCCTGGATCTCTCTGCAGCTCTTAAACACAGACACATCATGATGGAGTTCACCAAGAGGCATTTTTCTTCAACGAGAAAAACCTTCTTGTGCTATTTAAGTTTAGTTTGCCATAAAACTTCCTCTATTCGCTGGCTGGATGTCCATGGAAAATAATAACCCTGAGTAATGATCATAGCTGGGATAGTTGGCAGCAGATCCACTACAATTACCAGAAGTTAATTAGAAGTATTAAAATAACAAACACAAGGCCACCGATATTATGCATCTACATTTAATAATGGAACCTAACAGTGCATCTGATTCATGAACTACATTTATTATTTTAAAGCCTTTTCTTTCTTACCAAATTAAATATTGATGGATTGTCCTCTCCAAATCAGTTGGTGGATTGAATTCTATTTATACAGGCCCCAAAAATTAAGCTGTAGAGCAGAACTATAAAGAGCCCCTTGCCTGGCCAAACAGTAAAAGAATCGCAGCTCATTTTTGCTTGTTGCTGCCCCATCCACAGCATTATTTGGAAAACAAAATTCCAGACTTAACACCAATTTGCCAGACAATTTCATCCAACACAGTTTCACCTCCTGATGCTGATTTAATCCGAATTTATTTAAGGCCGTGCCTGCAAGAAATTTCAAGTTCAAGTTGTCAACATCTTTGCACCCACGTGGACCCTAATAATTTGAACATGCTGTAAATATGCACAGCCTCTCACAGCTTTAATTTTCAAGGGCATTTCAACACCTCTCTGCTCTCCAAAACGCTTGTCTGTGCCCTTCCTGCCCCTTCTCCCTTCACACCAAGATTATTTTAATCAGACAACTCCGAACAGATTGAACACGTGTTTCCTCCGCTCCATCGTGTGCACAGTGTTGTAAACGAGCCTGGCAGTATTTTTAGACCCTGAAGTGAATTATGCAGCACATGGGACCAGGAGAGAATTTGAAGACTTTACATTGGCAGATCTGGAGAGGAATTGCTGACACACACAACGCCGCCGTACACACGCGGCTGTCGGCAAGGCGGCACATCAGCGTATTTTCTGTTTGTTCTTGTAGCTAAATCAACACCATTTCAGGCCACTATTCTCCTCAGTCACTTGGCAAAAGGCAAATAGCATCTTAATAACTAAAAATACATGGAGCTCCCTGGACTACTCAGAAGGTTCTCCTTCAAGGCACTCAAAAATGTGCAATTCTTCTTCTCCTAACCAGCCACCTCAGCCCTCCTAATTCCTCTATCTTCTTATACAAAAGAAGAATATGTAAATGTTCTTGGTATTTTAAAGAAAAGTATTCCCAAAGGGAATTAGTAACAAAAGCAAAACTATAAATGTTGTTTAGTAGGATAACAAAAATGACAAGTGGATTTGAATCTACTCTCGCTTCAATTGGTTATTGAGTATCTAAATGTCACCAACCAATTAAGAAAAAAAAATATTCAAGAAAACCACTGAGAGATCTTCAGGCTGTGAATTCCTTTTCCAAACTCTACAGGAGTAAATGTGATGGAGAGCCAGGAAATGCAGTTCCACTCTAATCTCTTAAAAGTTAGAACTTACACTTCCTATATAAGCGCCTCCTCTCCAGATTATCTTCAGTACCTTCACACTGGGAGTAAAATCCTCCCAGCCCAAACCATTCCAGGATTCTAGATAAATTTAATAGAAGCAGGAAAGAGCGAGAGGGAAACATTTCTCTGAAACTTGAACTGAATTTTAGTGTCAAATACAGTGGAATCAACCCATCCAGGGGGGTGGTAGAGCAAAACACTGACCAAAAAAAGCTTCTAGACACATTCTGAGGGAAAATATGTGTGAGCCTGAGAAACATACTGGTGTCAGAATGAGTTAGAAACTCAATCTTAAAGTTCAACAACAACTTGCCTGAGTGTAGAAACCCTAATCAAGGCCAGCCTCTGAACAGCAGCTCTCCAGAACAAGCAACACATCCAAAACTAGAAAATGGCAAATAACGACCTTAAAGCACAGGAATAATATAGAAATAACATGAGACGCTGGGGAAGGGAGATATCAGGAGTGGCTGCTGCCCTGGTCCAGCACTGGACCAGCTGTAGGTGCCAGTTCTTCACCAAGCACAACCAACAGATCTAATACCAGACAACACAATTTGCCTGTTCCCTCACTCTTAATAACAACACGAAGCCATGCGTGAGGGAGTCTCCATCTCCTTGACCACCTCGACATCGCTTCGCTTCCAATCTGCTCCTTTTTGCCTCCCAGAATATCTGGGGATTTTTCCTCATTAAAAGATTTCACACCATATTATCCATAGTTAACACAAAACCAAGCTTTACTAATCTGATCTCCACGTGTCTGGCCCTATTTGTTCGTGCTCTATCCCCATCTCTGAACAGATTGCAGTCAGCCTCTTGGTCTCTCTTCCAAAGCTTTCCCAGCACCCTCAGTTGTCCAAAATCAAGAGCTGAACATAACCCAGTGAAAACATTATAGGGACTTAGAAGGTACCCAGCTGAATTACAGATTGATTGGATAATCATTATTTTTAATAAATTAGCATACATTTTCAAGGAATTTTATCCTTCAAGTAGGGCACCGGAAAAGAAGCGATTTTGGGACTTCATCCTGCCTTTCCCATTCCCTCTCTTTGATCCTCAGCATTCCCCTTCCTCTGTTTCAAACGTTGGCCATGGTTGGCGATCAGTTCCTTTGGGTTTTATTATTGTGAAAACACCTCTTCAATTGCCATGACATTGGGCATTTATCCCTTTTACCTGCTCAGTGTGCAGGGGAACAACCCCATTTGTTCAGCTTTGGCCTCGAGTGGACACATGGATCCCCTTTCCCTGGCTTTTGAAAACTCCCTTCTGTAAATTTTCAAGTGTGATGCCAGGCTTGGTATCTGGGAAGAGAGAAAACGGCATTAAGTTGTGCCGGGGAGGTTTTACCAGGAAAAATTCCTTCATGGAAAGGATGGCCAAGCCCTGCAGGAGGGTGCCCAGAGCAGGGGTGGAGTCCTGGATCCCGGAGGGGATTTAAAACTCCTGTGGATGTGGCACTTGGGGACATGGGTCAATGGTGGCCTTGGCAGTACTGGGGGAACAGCTGAACTCAAAAAAGGCTTTTCCCACCTGAATTATTGTGATCATCATGCCCTGAGAATGTTTAATTTAATTACATTGCTTTTACTTTCCTCTAATCAAAACACCCTCTCTCTGCATTTCCAAGAGAGCTCTTCTCTCTTGGAAAACAATTAAACAGTACTTGAAACTTGTCCAAACTCTGGGGCATCGTGGTTTGAACAGCCAAGAAGTTTTACGAGTTGGATCCCCCATTAAAAGCTCCACAGTGAGTTTTCTGAAGTCCCAAAATAACATGTCTCCAAAGCCTTTGGGTGGGGGTGTCATTTTGAACCTCAATTTCCCCTGCTGGGGCTGAGTCAAAGGGAGTCTCGTCACTGACTCAGAATCCCTCATGGAGCCAGGCCCTTGTGCACCAGCTACAGAATCAAAATTCCACCCAACAGAAGTGTGAAAATATTTGCAGTGTATTTATTAGCACCTCCTCTCGCTCAGAAGGAAAACAGAACCATCAGATTATAGGAGAGTGAAAGACAGAATATTAGTCCCCTGTGCTGCCAGTGCTCCCAAATTTGTGCCAATACATGTCACTCCCGACCCGGGCGACCTCACGTGATTTTATTTAATCAGCCCATTTCCAAACTCTTTTTAAAAAAACAAATGAAGTTAAATAACAAATAGCATAAATATTTTAATAGGCCTTCACATCACCAACTGCCAGACCAGCTGTCTAAACTGCAAGAGGTTTGGGTGGCTTTTTTTTAATATATTTTAATTTTTTTTTTATGAGCCACAAACACATACGTCTGTGCCACGAAAGGCATCTGTCCTGGGAGTGATCCCTGGCCTTGGCACATGGCACAGACACTCTGTGGGGGCTCTTGGAGGATTTTGGATCCCATCTCCGCATCCATACCACCCTCTCTATGCTCTCATGTCAAGTAGAGGACAAAAGAGCCCTGATCTCAGTATCTTCATTCTTGACTAATTTACAACAGAAAACAAGATGGAAAAGGTCGTTTAATCTCTGCTGAAACTCTCCATCTCCACAGGGGGTTGGGAAGGGGGAGATAAAGGAGAGAAAATGTCTCCAAGTCACACCAGGGGAAGTTTTGGGTTGGATATTGGGACAATTTCCTCACTGAAAGGGTCATCAAGCATTGGAAGGTTCTGCCCAGGGCACTGGTGGGTCCCCATCCCCAGAGGGATTTAAAAGCCACTTGGGTATGGCACTTGGGGACATGGGTTAAGGGTGGCTTTGAGTGCTGGGTGGATGGTTGGCCTCAACCTCAGAGGACTTTGTGATTTTGTAACTCTGTATTGACCTGCAACCAACAGGCACCAAGAACAGGCTCATGGTTCCCGGATCGTGGAAACTCTGGTTTGCCAGAGCAGACATGACTTCATCCAGCTCATTTTTGGGGAATGTGATGGCTTTTGTGACAGGTGTCTCATCTAGGCTAATCTCTAAGAAAACACAGTTTTTTTAAGCCAGGGCTAATGCAGCAAAGGACATGGAATTTTAAGGAAAATTCTTTTTCAGACAAAAACTGGAAGTCTCCATGCCAAAGAAACATTTCCGACTTTCATGCCACAAAGGTTCACATGGATAGCCACAGCCAAAGTTTTCATTCTGAACTGATAATACATTAAATATATATTTAGATGTTTTATATTTTATACAGCTGTATTAATGTATATAAAATATATATGAAATATATTTATATNGATCAGTTCCTTTGGGTTTTATTATTGTGAAAACACCTCTTCAATTGCCATGACATTGGGCATTTATCCCTTTTACCTGCTCAGTGTGCAGGGGAACAACCCCATTTGTTCAGCTTTGGCCTCGAGTGGACACATGGATCCCCTTTCCCTGGCTTTTGAAAACTCCCTTCTGTAAATTTTCAAGTGTGATGCCAGGCTTGGTATCTGGGAAGAGAGAAAACGGCATTAAGTTGTGCCAGGGGAGGTTTTACCAGGAAAAATTCCTTCATGGAAAGGATGGCCAAGCCCTGCAGGAGGGTGCCCAGAGCAGGGGTGGAGTCCTGGATCCCGGAGGGGATTTAAAACTCCTGTGGATGTGGCACTTGGGGACATGGGTCAATGGTGGCCTTGGCAGTACTGGGGGAACAGCTGAACTCAAAAAAGGCTTTTCCCACCTGAATTATTGTGATCATCATGCCCTGAGAATGTTTAATTTAATTACATTGCTTTTACTTTCCTCTAATCAAAACACCCTCTCTCTGCATTTCCAAGAGAGCTCTTCTCTCTTGGAAAACAATTAAACAGTACTTGAAACTTGTCCAAACTCTGGGGCATCGTGGTTTGAACAGCCAAGAAGTTTTACGAGTTGGATCCCCCATTAAAAGCTCCACAGTGAGTTTTCTGAAGTCCCAAAATAACATGTCTCCAAAGCCTTTGGGTGGGGGTGTCATTTTGAACCTCAATTTCCCCTGCTGGGGCTGAGTCAAAGGGAGTCTCGTCACTGACTCAGAATCCCTCATGGAGCCAGGCCCTTGTGCACCAGCTACAGAATCAAAATTCCACCCAACAGAAGTGTGAAAATATTTGCAGTGTATTTATTAGCACCTCCTCTCGCTCAGAAGGAAAACAGAACCATCAGATTATAGGAGAGTGAAAGACAGAATATTAGTCCCCTGTGCTGCCAGTGCTCCCAAATTTGTGCCAATACATGTCACTCCCGACCCGGGCGACCTCACGTGATTTTATTTAATCAGCCCATTTCCAAACTCTTTTTAAAAAAACAAATGAAGTTAAATAACAAATAGCATAAATATTTTAATAGGCCTTCACATCACCAACTGCCAGACCAGCTGTCTAAACTGCAAGGGGTTTGGGTAGCTTTTTTTTAATATATTTTAATTTTTTTTTTATGAGCCACAAACACATACGTCTGTGCCACGAAAGGCATCTGTCCTGGGAGTGATCCCTGGCCTTGGCACATGGCACAGACACTCTGTGGGGGCTCTTGGAGGATTTTGGATCCCATCTCCGCATCCATACCACCCTCTCTATGCTCTCATGTCAAGTAGAGGACAAAAGAGCCCTGATCTCAGTATCTTCATTCTTGACTAATTTACAACAGAAAACGAGATGGAAAAAGTCATTTAATCTCTGCTGAAACTCTCCATCCCCACGGGGGTTGGGAAGGGGGAGATAAAGGCACTGGTGTGTCCCCATCCCTAGAGGGATTTAAAAGCCACCTGGGTATGGCACTTGGGGACATGGGTTAAGGGTGGCTTTGAGTGCTGGGTGGATGATTGGCCTCAACCTCAGAGGACTTTGTGATTTTGTAACTCTGTATTGACCTGCAACCAACAGGCACCAAGAACAGGCTCATGGTTCCCGGATCGTGGAAACTCTGGTTTGCCAGAGCAGACATGACTTCATCCAGCTCATTTTTGGGGAATGTGATGGCTTTTGTGACAGGTGTCTCATCTAGGCTAATCTCTAAGAAAACACAGTTTTTTTAAGCCAGGGCTAATGCAGCAAAGGACATGGAATTTTAAGGAAAATTATTTTTCAGACAAAAACTGGAAGTCTCCATGCCAAAGAAACATTTCCGACTTTCATACCACAAAGGTGCACATGGATAGCCACAGCCAAAGTTTTCATTCTGAACTGATAATACATTAAATATATATTTAGATGTTTTATATTTTATACAGCTGTATTAATGTATATAAAATATATATGAAATATATTTATATTTTTAGCTATTCAGGGTATTATCAGTTTTTATATAGTGTGCCCACATTATATATGCACACTATATACTAAATATGCACTATATACTGATATAATTTAATTAATATTCATGAAGCAACAGTAGTTAATTGCAGAATTTTGCACAATTCTGAGAACACCTATTTTCATTAAGAATATTGATTTTCCTATGCCACCATACCAAGAACATGCTCTTTATTTCCTATAACTAAGTCAAAAACTTATTTGGAGCCTCAGGAAGATTTTACACTCAAAAAATATTCCTTAAACACTTACTATTTCTGTGCCTCAAAGTTCATTAGAATTCCATATAACTCTACGACAATTGGGAATTTGGGGGGTTAGAATTCCAGAATGGTTTGGGTTGGAAGGGACCTCAAAGATCACTCAATTCCAACCCCCTGCCAGGGGGACCCACGTTGTTCTTTGTGCTTTAATAAGGATTTTAGGGCTGGTGGGCACCTTGTTTTCAAACGAAGTTGTTGGTGACACGATGGCCTGGAGACCAGAGAGCAACACAAGAGCACAAGAGCAATAGAAGACGTTCCTCTCCTTCCGAGCTTCTTCATCACTGGAAAAGGTCCCTACACGGCTGTGTGGAAAAAGAGGATTTGGGGTTTCCTTTGGAAAGAAAGGCTCGTGTGGAGCCACCACGCGAGGGAGCCCTGTCCTCAAAAATTTACATTTCAGGGGCAGTGAAACCAAACACACAAATTACAGTCCAGCGCCAGCACCACAAACCCCAAATCATCCCAGTCTCTCCTTCAGGAAAGCTGGGGAGGGAAGAAATCCTCAACTGGGGAGAGAAAAACACATTTTTGTATTATTTTGTACTTTTGTGAATCAACGCAGAGAAACTTAATGTTAATAAACTTCTGTCCAAAAAGCAAGATAAGATGATAACATCAATCCAATTCATAGGCAACCTATGATAAAGAGCAAGACAAAGCTGAATCTGGAAATATGAGGGACATAAAACTCTTACATTTTGCCCTATAAATTGTGTCACTGTTCCTCAGGGAGTATTTTGAAGTATTCATACAAAATAAATATATTTAACCACACAGCCTGAATGTCTCCATGTACCAATCAAATCCATTAAAACAGCTAAGGTGGTTTTTAACTCCAAATCACACAAAAACATTTAAAATGTTTAAATCACAAATTTAAATGAGAGAAGCCATTCCCTGTTTCCTGTCCCTCCAGGTCCTTGTCCAAAGTCCCTCTCGGATCCCCCCATGGTCCTTCCTGCTTCCCCTCAGAGGCATTAAAACAGGTTATGCAGAAGAAGCAGTTTGAGAAAGAAAATCATAATGAAGGAAATTTATAACTTCAGGAGTCTCCCTGATATACTAAAACACAAGAATATTTCTCCTACCTACATCCCTTCATATCACCCTGCATGTTTTGCCAACTTGAGCAATTTAGCTTAAAGAGTCTTCACAGAGCAAGGCAAAACATCAGGGAATGTTATTCTATACCTGTCCTCAGCCTCTCGCTTCTTATAAGGCCACATGATCCCAAAGCTTCAAGACAAAACTTCTGTGGCACAACTTCCACCCACACCCCAATCCTCTGCTGCCCTCTTGAAATCCAGGTACAAACGTGTATTGTGTAACAGGAGGGTGCCAGAATGGGAAGCACCAGACTCTTCTACCTACTAATTACCACAGAACAGGAGAAGATGTGACACTGCACTGCATCCTCCTCACAAGAGGTCTCTTTCTCTTTACCCTTTGTTAACTAACTTGGTCTGTAATTAAAAGAGCTTGAATCCTTGTGATAGTGACACAATTGCTTTAATCTTCATTTCGTCACCTCATGCATTGTGGTCCCCATGATCACAGCATTATTTTCCTAATTAATAAACAATATTTTGATTATTTAATGTAATTATTGATGTATAATACAGGATGTCAGAATGGTTTAGGGTTGGAAAGGACCTTAAAGGCTCACATTCCACCCCCTGCCATGGGCAGGGACACCTTCTACTATCCCAGAGGTTGCTCCAAGTCCCATCCAACCTGGCCTTGGACACCTACCTCCAGGGATGGGGCAGCTGCAATTTCTGGCTTTCCCTCACCACGCCCACAGGGAGCAGATTTGGCAGTGGGAACCCTGTTCCTCTGGCAGAGCCAGGCAAGCCAAGGATGCCTTCACAGGAGGTCTTGAGATATTTTGGTGCTTATGTAAATTAACCATGTTGTGAAGGCAGCACTCCACACACGTGGAGCAATGGAAAGCAAAGCATTCCTGACACCAGCCAGGCTCCTTTCTTCCCCACATTAAATTATAGCTCTTGGATCAAGCTGTGCTCCTTTTCTCCCCATATATGACATGGAAAGAGTAAAGACAAAGAAACATCCTCTCGTTTTCCAAAGAGTTACGTTTTTCATTTTTGTGAATTAGCCATTAAACACATCAATCTTTACAGCTCTTGTTGGACTCAATCCCCACATGAGCCCTGCAGGAGGCTGCCACAGCACTGCCCATCTCTGACCACATTGTTTGGGGAGGGATGCTGCTCACACCATCTCTGAATTCCTGTGGTTTCATCCCCAGGAAGAGTAATTTCCTTGGATGCAAACAGGGATCCCAGCAGATTTATATGTACCCGTAGGTGTGGATGTATCCACACCAACCACAGGCAATACTTTCCCTTCCTCTGATCTCCATCTCATCCCAGCCATCCAGCTCCCAGGATTGGACTGCCAGAGGGAGAATGGGCAATGCCAGCAGTCTCACCACACTTGGAAAATGAAAATTCCATAAACCACTGACAAACTGCCGGCACCACCTGAACCTGCCTCCCAAGAGCAGGAGAGGGATGAATGAGCACATCCTGCTCTAATTCATGCTCTTACATCCTGTCAGGAGCGATGCAGTTGATGCTCCCATTCATCTAAATTTGCCTGGCAATAAGTCAGGCTGCCCACAGAATTTTCTCTTCAAGATTCCAAGCGCGCGGCTGCAATTACGGCTTTGCCCACGCTGCTCACCTGGGGCTGGAGAGTCCCCAAAAACCCCTCTGGGAGCACCAAAACACCCGTTTTCAAGCTCAGCTTGACATTTCACCACTATATCCTGAAATCAGTATTAAATAAGCCTAAATATTGGGTTTTATCCTTCTACCTCCAAAACTTCAGTAGATCTTCTTGCTTCAGGAAAAATAAAAATAGGTCTTAGAGATGTTATGGACAGATCCAAGGAAGTGTCCAAGGTCAGGTTTGGAACAATCTGGTCTAGTAGAAGGTGTCCCTGCCCATGACAGGGGGTTGGTAGAGAGGGTCTTTAAGTCCCTTCCAACGCAAACCATGCTGTGATATTATGATTCCATAATTTTATTAATCTCCCACACAAACCATGTAAGTGTTTCTCCAACCATTTCCTTAGCATAAGGCCTAGGAATTCATATTTGACACCTAAAGAATAGGAGATCCCCCAGATAATTGGTAAATACCAGTGAAATCTGTCTTTTGCCACCAGGTCATTGATGTAGCTACAGAACTACAAATTAACAGCCTCCAGAAATTTAATTTACACGTTTTTCCATGATTCATGTTTGTCTGGGAGCTAAAAATAAATGGATTTGTTGACATTCCTACATAATGACTGGTTGAGTAAACAGGATTTCACATCTGAAACATCTCAATTTTACTGAGTGTCTCAGTGTCATCACCCACCACAGTTTACACAGATTTATAATTTATCTATCAGGAATAAAATTACACTTAGTAAAAAATTAATTGTAAACCAATGTTAAAAGTTGTAATTGAAAGCAGAAATAAATAAGCAGAAAAACGTTTAGCCCATTCTAGAGGGAACATAATAAGCAGTTTCATTTGGTCAACTAACTCTACTCTTTCCAAAGATGACCTTTATGGAAAATATATTTAATTTTTTACTAATTGCTGTCTGAATCTCCTGCTTAGAACATCAAAGCCAAGCAACTCTTCCCTCTCCTGTAACAATTAGCAGCGATGATAAAGCTCCAATTCCTAACTTAGCTAATTTAGCATGTCAAAAAGCAATCTCTCCCTGGTAACTTCAATACACTGAATGTCACAGAAAGGCCAAGTGACAGATTGCTGCCTTTCAGTCAGAACACTCATCCTACTAAAAATGTAATCACTGATGTTCAGATTGCATTTGATATGAGCTCTACAATATTTGGCTTGTGGGTAGCCTTTGGCATTTCTGTGCCCCCCCGCTCTCAGGCAACAACAAAATGAGTTCGTGGTGCACTCTGAGTTCTAACAGCAGCTTTGAGAATCCCATGGGAAGGTGAGTCTGAACCAGGACACTTCAGTTGAGTTCAGATTTCACAGTTAATCTGGAATTCACCATTATCACTGAGAAACTCTGAGTTCAAACTCAGTTATGGTGGAGAGAACTGGAAGCCTGTCTCCAAATCACACTCAGGAGAGTGTAAAGTCCATCAACAACAAATTAAAGTCCTTATCAATCATTATATCTTACTCTGTGTTTAATCACATTCCTGAAACTGCCTGAACACCGTCATGGTTATGTGAAGAGGCTCCAGTTGTGAACTGAACTTCAGTTCATGTGCCCCTTATTTCAACTACCTTTCCATAAATTTGTTACAAATTATTTTGATGAACAGGGAGTTTTTCTTCTCTTTTCCAAGAGCACTTCCATAGCCTCAGTAATTCCAAAGCTAAATAATACATATGCTGCGTGTTTAACAACCTCCATTTGGTGCTTCATATGTGTACTTTTCCTTTTTATTCCAAGGATATGGCTGCAGAGCACTGAGGATCAGGCACCAGCGTGGGTGAGCACCCTGAATAGTCTTGCTTTTCAATTGTCACACAGCAAGTGACTGAAATCAAGGGGGAAATGATGATTCTGACAGCCCTCGATAAGTCATTGGCTCCAGAAGTCATTCTGCTCAAAGCCTCCTGTGTCTGTCAGATATTCACACGGCACCTTGCTGGGATGCTCATTACTGGGGTGCAATGGCTCTTGGTCAGTTTAACGGGCCCTTCAGGGGTGCAGGAATTCTGAGAAATCATTGATTTTTGCCCAATCTGAGGCTGTTCCAGATGAAGGCTCTGCCAACACAAAGGTGAACAAAGCATCTATACTGGAGGACAGTAACAACAGTGAGAACATGAGGCACAACCTTTGAGGCAACACCTTGTTCTAATTATGCTTAGTATTTAATTTAGTATTAAATCACAGGTCAGATAGAGTGATGGAGCCCTTGTTGAAGCACTAACAGCACAACACTCCCTGGGCACAGTCAGATTACGGCACTTCAGATTCTACTTTACCCACCTGCTCCTTCTCAGCTCCCCCACATGACCCAGAATACCTGCACAACCTCTCCAGAAAATTAATCAAGCAGTGAGATGAGTCCTGGACAAAGCTCTGTGAGACAAGACCATTTCCAGCCTGAGGAACGGCATCGGAAACACATTTTCATCACAGCCCTTTAATACCCTAAAGAAGTTCTTCCTGCAAAGTATCAGATCATAAGAACTAATGAGCATTTTAATGAATATTATCCCACTGCCATGGAGAAATGTTTTATGTAAAACCAGTAAGTCATGACTGTTCGTTCACAGGTTGTGTCCATGTAAGCCAAAGAACAAAAATGGTGGCCTCAAACCCCAAAACCATCTCAAACTTTATTTCCCCAAGTGTAAAGATATATCTGCATCCAAATTTTGTCACATTCCCAACCGGTTTCTTAATCCAGATCTCATTTATTGTTATTTTATTCCTGTGTTCACAATAAAGAGTAAGAAAAAAGAGAGTGGAGGAACTGCCTTAACACCCCAAGATTGATGGAGAAACATTCCTAAAACAGGTAATTATCAAGAGATGGCAGCTAAAACTTCACATTCTGCTTTGTGCCCTTTCTGAATGGGTAGAAAGAACTGCACCTCCAAGTAATAAGAAAAAAAGTTTAGTTCCTGAAACAAACCTTAAGGGGAAGCGTAAACGAGAAGTGTTTTATATTCAGTGTCATCAATTCAGCTGAAAACATGTTTGTGCCACTCCATGAAATGAAGGCTTTTTATAGTGCCGTTCCTGCCAACGTTGCCTCATGAACATAATAAAATTAAACATGTAAAACCAACTCTGGAGATGGTAGTTAGCAAATAAATGCCAAAGAAACACCAATGCACATTTCCAAACAAATAGGTTCAATGAATAAAAGGAGGAAAAAACTAGAGAAACTGAGGAAAGCAGAGGTTGAATTGAATTTATCCACAGGTCAGAGGGAAGGGAAAGAGATACAAGATTTTCCAGGGTATTTCTGAAGCCCCCATGTTACAGCATTGACAGCACCACCATTAATTAATCCCCAGAAGCTATTAATCACAGATGTTTGTACACTAGATCCACCAGCAGAAGCTGTCATGGAAGGAGGCTCAACTCCATTCTCCCAAAGTTTGGGGCCACACCAGTGCAGCAGAAGTGACCCTGATGGCCAGTGAATCATGGGTTCAAACAGGAAAGACTTTTCAGATCAATGAGTCCAACCATTCCCTCAGCACTGCCAAGGCCACCACTCACCCATGTCCCCAAGTGCCACATCCACACGGATTTTAAATCCCTCCAGGGATGGGGACTCCACCCCTGCCCTGGGCAGCTGTGCTGGGGATGGACAGCCCTTACCAGGAAGGAATTTTCCCAACATCCATTCTAAACCTCTCTTAGTGCAGCTTGAGGCCTTTTCCCCTGGTCCTAGTGCTTGTTCCCTGGGAGAAGAGCCCAACCCTACTCAGCTCCCTGCTCCTGTCAGGGAATTGGAGAGAGCCAGAAGAATTTTCTCCAGGCTGAGCCACTCCTGGTGCTCCAGGCCCTTCTCCAGCTCTGTTCCCTTCCCTGGACAGGGACCTTTATCCCAAGGGACCACCTTCCAAGGGCTCAGCCCCTGCTGCTCTTGCCCATCCAGTCCATGGAGGTGAGGACTCCTTCCAAAGCTGCGTAGCCACCTCAGTGTCTGTCAAATTCGGACAAATTCTCACCTTACTGTTTTCAATTCCTCAACAGAACAAACAAACAAAAAAAATCCAGTTTAAAAAAAGACAAAAGGGGTGGTTTACTGTTGGGGTTTCCCATGGGAATCTTTTGGCTTAGAAAAAGCCCATGTTCCCTTCGTCCCCCTCCACTCCAACAACAAACCCTCCAAAGGCAGCAAAGTTCAAGGGACTCCCCGCCCCAAGTGCCACCCTGTTATCCCAGAGCAGCTGAAAGGAGGAATAGAAAAAGCTCACAAAGGCCTCCAAAGTTATGCCACAGTCATCAAATACCAGAGGAGTTTGGAAACCACTGTTGTGGCCCCGAGTAGGAGCAAACCTCTCCAAATAAGGAAGCATTTCTCCTCCAACGTGCAGAAATTGGCAGCTCCCCTCCTGGAGTTTATGTAAGATTCCTCAAACAGATCAGCCAACTCACAAATGTCAAAGAGCCTCCTCGCTGGCTGTGGAGGGCCATGGGCAGCTTTCATCTGCAGGAATGGATTCTGATAAGATTTCCACTTGGGAAACAAGTTTCCATGTTGGCATGATGTTGGAGGTGAGGGAAGATGCCAAATGAGCCACCAATGATGAATCCATGAGGAATCATCACACTGCCACCCAACATTGTCCCCTCTCACATCCCCATAAGGGTAATTTACAGAAAAACATGCTTTTCCAGGAAAATGGGGGTCCAGGATCAAATTCCAGCAACAGGCTGCTTTTGATCCTGCTGCTATTTAACAACCCGGCATGAGAAATGCAAGACACTGATGGAAAAATGGTAATATGGAGACAAGATATTCCAGAAGGGCTTCAAGGGCCCCTCAGACAGGTCAGATAATGCTGTACTTTTTAGTATTTTTAATACTCAGATTTATGTATTTCTCTCAGAAGACTGACTCAGTAAATTCAGCATCACTTCCCACTTAAAGGCTTTAGGATAATTGTTTAAAACTGGCTGGAGAGATCTTAAAACCAGCTGTCCTGGGTGCTGGTTAACCAAGAGATGATATGGCAAGTGCTTAGCAACAATCTTTCCCAATTTTTTTTTCTAACCTCCACCAGCCTCCCACGGAGAATGACAAGGAGTTATTACCTCCTGACAATGAGCTCTTTCTTCTGCTTCTTGTCCCATTAGGCCCTGATCTCTGATGCTGCTGCACAGAAGGTACTTTGAATATCTAAATACCTAAAAAAGCGGTGATTGTGTGCACAAAAGGCTCTTCACAGCACTGAGGATTTGGGGCTACTGAACACACAAAAAAAAAAAAATCTCACAATCTTGGCTTGTTTTGCCCCTAAACTGTTCAGCATTTCAGGTCTCAGAGCCATGGTGGCACTGAAAAATATGGTTTCAGTTATTTATTCAACTGTCTGTCACAATTAGTGATGTTTATATATGACTTCACTTACATATTTTCACTTTCTGAGCAGCAAATAAAAATAAGGGATGAATCATTGATGTAGTTCAGTGAAATAGGAAGAAAATCCAATTTTGTGGGAGTTAAAACCTCAAGGAATATCTGTTACTTTTTCTTTCAATATACAAGCCCTGCCCAGCACCTCTTCCATCGCCAGTCTCAAGTCTAACAAGATATTCACACAAACACAGCAAAAAAAAAACAAATCAGGAAACAAAAATAAGCAGGTGTCTCAGGGCACTGAATAAACCAGGTTTTGGTCCATATTCACAGAAGAAAGTGGAGATGGTCATTTACCAGGATTTAAAGGCACTAAACACAGAGAAGCCAAACAGGGAGGACAAGTTTAATTCTGCTTTTACCACTTAAAAGCTTTACCCACCCCATGCACAAAACCACCTGATGGCAGGGGAGGCCATGGCAAAATCCATCTGGGGAGATGCATGAAAAGTGTTTTTTTCTTAGTTCTCTGCAAACTCTCTCTGGTTTGATCATCCCTCCCCACCCACATGATGTCAGGCCCGAGGTCTTTTATGTGGGCAATTAATAACTCTAATCCATCCCTTGATTTATCTGCCTTTAACATGTGTACATCACATGGACTGGATGAGTTATTACCTTGTGGAGCCAAGCAAAGAAGTTTGGTTTTACTGTCTATAAGCTCTTATTTCTTAACTTGAATAAGAAATACCATGTTTAGGTATTCCAAGAGGGACACAAGAAAAGTCTTGACCTAAACACATGCTTTTATCTTGATTTATTATTCAGATTTATAAGTGTGCTCTCTTCAGCGTTTGAGTTACACATATTTTCTCTGCTCAAAACAAGGATTATCTACCCACAATGCCTTGATTTAAACTGAATTTTCCTTTGCACCATGTTCTTTCTTGTTTTCCTGCAAATCCAGGGTCACTTGACTAAGTTCTTCCTGCTGCCACAAACTGATTTTTCAAACAACATTTCCCTTGTTTGGCTCACACACAGAACACCATAAAATCCAGTCACATTGCATTGACTAAACTTTTGTTTAAAACTAACTCTGGAGGCTCAGCATGCCGGGGACAGCTCCGAGGGAGGCAAAAAAATGACAGGATTCCTCCAAGGACATTTCTAAATCAGCCCCAGAAGGGTGGCACTGAGCAAACAGGGATTTCCATACTCCACAATTCAGCTTTTGAGCTCTATTTTAGGAAAAATATATCATCCCAATCAAGCACTGCACTGCATTTCAGGTCAAAAGTGTCTTTCTTGTTACAATGGGCAAAGATAAATACGAGAAACAAATCATTACCTTCCCACTTCCATGACCCTGAACTGTCACCTTTGCCTTCAAGTCCAGACACAGCTGAACACAGACACAAAGCCAAGGAGATCTGAACCATAATTCTCCTTCTGTGGCTGTGGCAAGTGCATCAACACTGCTTTATTCATTAAAAGCCATTAATGAACATGAACTGCAAAAGCATGAAGGTTCCTGTAGCTCTACTTCCAAAATAGACTTGGGCACCCTGAGATCAAATAAAAATGCAATTTTCTTTTTCAGGTAAAACCAATATAAACTGAAAATATCACAAGTGCCAGGCCCAGGGATTTCTGATACTCAATAAGTTTTCAAGTCAAAGGGGTGGCACAGTTGGTCTCTCCATGAGGGTCAGTTGCCAACACCAGAACAAACCTGATCCCCCCAAACCTGCACAGAGCCAAAGCCATCTTTACTAGAAACTCTTCTTCATCCCCAAGTCCTCTCTCAAACTGAGCCAGGGGAGGTTTAGGTTGGATATTAGTGAGAATTTCTTCACTGAAAGAGTGCTGAGGGATTGGGACAGGCTGCCCAGGGATGTGGGGGAATCACCATCCCTGGAAGTGCCCAAGTGGGAATGGCAGTTTGTGATGTGGTTCAGCCAAAGGTTGGACTTGATGACCTTGGAAGCCTTTTCCAATCTTAGTGATTCTGTAACTCTAGTAGAGTCTCCATAGATTCCAGAAAGAGACCAAATTAAACCTCAACCTGGAAGAGCCTGTGGTTGTCAAAGAAAGGCATNGTGGTTCAGCCAAAGGTTGGACTTGATGGCCTTGGACGCCTTTTCCAGAAAGAGACCAAATTACACCTCAACCCGAAGGAGTCTGTGGTTGACAAAGGAAAGGCACCAAATTATTGATGGTTGAGCTGCATATTCCTCTTTTTTTGGCCAAAGGTGGGAGAGGGCAGAAGGAAACAGCTTTTGAGAAGCTCTCATGTTCAAGTAAATCTATTCCCTCTGGGCGTTTGCTCCATTAGATATAAAGATACTGTATGCATTTTCATTGTACTCAAAATTTCCAGGCTTGTTTTCCTTCTGCTCAAACTGACCTGCAGTGAACAACAGGCAGGGGGAAAAAATTGCGAACAGAGAATAAAATTGACCCAGACTTAAGTCCACATATAAAATTAGAGACAATGTTCATATCTGCAAACATGGAAATGAACCTGAGCCTAATGAAAAGCCCATGATAAGTTTAATACTTCAATTATAACTTCACAGGAGCAGAAATAGCCAAGTGAACACATTCCATGGTGCTTTTCTGTTATGGACACAGCTCCAATGGGAACCTGATCCATGAATCAGGCAATTGCAGCCCCTGCAGCAAACAGGGATTTCTTTGGGATCATTTCTCTACCAAGATATTTTTAAAAGAACCAGTTTGATGTTTCCCACAGACCTTTCCTAATTAAATATTAAAAAAAAAACCAAACTATACTAACAAAAGGTGCAAAACATGTAAAGCTCTGCTGTGCTACAACATCCTTGTGGCTGTATGAGCGGGAGGATAAACACAACAGTCCTGATAAACTGAAGACCTGGAAGGGATTAATTAAATCAGAAACAATAAGACATTTTAAAAGGTTTCTAGAAAGAATAAATCAAATCACAAATATGTAGTTGCAGAACCTGGATCTTGGTATTAATGTCTCCCTGTTTCTTATCCAGGCAAATAGATGGGTCACAGCACTCAAGTACCCAAGTAGCTCCCAATCCCAGTAGATTGGTCCCTCCTAATCCCCTTCTGCAAGGGGGAAAGTAGAAATTCCTCTTCACAGGGGGAAGAATTAAATGGCTGTCCAAACTTACACAGGATCCTAAAAGGATAGGAAATTCAGGAATGAAAGGGTTCTCCTGCATCCTTGTTAGGCTACGTGCCTGTTGATGTCAACAAACCTTGTGAAAGTGGCTTTTCCAAACCATTCTTTTTTCCCCCAGGTTCTTGCCTTGCAATGTCCTTCGCACCCAAATTCCTTGGAGCAAGGAAAAACCCTCACCCTCCATCCAAACAGTAACACCCTGATGACCTTGTTCTGGTATTTCTCTGGAATTCAGTTGACAGGTTTCACGTACTCATTTCCTTCACTAAAACCATCTCCCCTTCTCGGGATTAAAAATAATTTCTCAAGGAATAAAAGCACACAATGCCCTATAAAAAGGGGCCAGAATCCTTCCTAAGCCAGACTTAGCCTCAGAACAACACCCAAGAGAGGTAAACATTATCAGAACATCTCCCCTGGAAACATTAATTTGTTTTCCAGTCAAATTCCTGAAACAATTTCCGAGACTTTCAGTGGAAAGATCCCCAGACAAGACTTTGCTCAGCAGTTTCATTCAGTTTGTTTTGTTGCATCAGTTGTTCGCTCAGTATTTATTCCCAGGTTTTGTTTTCATGTCACCTCCATACCCACTCCGCTGCCCCTGTTTATCACGTGGGTTTCTACACTCTCAATCCTTTGAGCTTCAAGTAGCACGAGGAAAAAAAAAATAATCACAGTATGAGTTCATGAAACAAAGCATGAATAAGTCATTTCCTCCTTTAAATACACCTCTGAGTAAATGATCCAGAGACTTTTCAAGAACCATTTACATAACAGTCTCTGGTACAGCCTTCAAATTTTCATGTCAATCTCAAAGTGGCATTTTAAATCACCCCATTTCTCTAAGCGAGGTGAGCGAATTTTAAGAGTATTTCTCCAACTTCTAGAGCCCTTCGTTTACCTACCAAATATTTCCATGTTGAATTGCCCTCTGTCTCCATCAGGGGTAGGGCAGAAATGCTCTGCAGGGATAAACCCACAACCCAAATGCAGTCGGGTGCTACTGCAAATGGTACATTTTTCCCTCACAACTACAAATGCCACAAATTTCAGCAACTGTCAATCCCACTTCACAGTCTGCAGCTTGAAAATAAAATTTGGAGGCTTTGCTAGATGTGAGTAACCATCTTCTGCAGTGCTACTGGGAAGACACCTATGAATCACAAGATGCTCAACTAGTTACAAATAAATTTAGGTAATTTCCAGGCATAATCCATAGACAAGTAAACAAGAGAGTGGAATTGGGCTTCTGTGGGGATTTCTGAGGTAATGAGAAGATCTGTGCTTCCTTGGGGAACAGGGGCAAAGGGGAATATCCTCCTCAAATCTTGTGGGGTTAGAACAGCAGAAATGAAGGTGGGGGTCAGTCTCTTTTCCCCAGTAAAACGTGAGAAGACAAGTTGTCTCTTCACAGTATCACAGTATCAGCAAGGTTAGAAGAGACCTTGGAGACCATCAAGTCCAACCTGTAACCCAACACCAACCCATTGTCTACACCATGGCTTCCAGTTGCGATGGGAGGTTTAGGTTGGATATCAGGGAAAAGCTCTCCAATGACAGGATGACCAAGCATTGGAACAGGCTGCCACCAGCAGTGGTGGAATCCACATTCCTGGAATTGTTCAAGAAACATGTGGATGTGGCCCCTGGGGACATGGCTCAGTGGTGGCCTTGGCAGTGCTGGGGGAATGGATGGACTCTGATCTCAGAGGGCTTTTTCAACCACGATGATTCTGGGATGGTCAGCCAGAGAAGTTTCGGGATGTGGTTCCTGCTGCAGCCTGAATGTTCCAGTGACACCAAAGGCTGCGTGGCAGTCCATAAATTGTATCATCAAGGAGTCACAAGCTCTGCACAAGGTGCCCTGGGTCATCACCAACAAGTTTTCCTTGGCCTCAGGGTGGAGCAGGGCTGTCCTGAAGAGCCTCCCTGCCCCTTTGATTGCCCAGATGGAGTCAAGGACTCCTGCTGCCTCCCTGAGAACAGAAACAAGAACTCAAACAAGCTTCTCTTGAAGTGTCTCTGCATTCAAAGGTCTTCCCTTCCAGGAAAGGGACTGAGATTCTGCTCTCTGGCACACTGGGAATGTCTTTGGAGGCCAAACTCTACATCTGCACCAGTTATGACTTTTTTTTTGCTGAGCCACAAGTTCAGGAGATGGAGGAATAAAGGAGCACATCCATAGCAGTTGGCAACTTTTGTTTGGCTGACCTAAAAACTCACGGGTTGGGAGACAAATTCCCAAAGATAGAGCCACATTTCTTTTTTTGACTTGGAGCCTGAATGCCAAAAAATAGGCCACAGTTGGCTTTGATGTGCCCCACTCCCAGAGAGCAGAGGCAGCAGCTGTGACCCCGAGAGACTCCAACCCACAAACCAGCCCATTCTTCAAGTTCACGGGAAGGGTTACAGCCTTGTAGGTGCTGAATCCAAAAATACAACGTGATTTAAGGCAGAGTTCGAGGAAAAGACAAAGCAGCAGTGGGAGAGGGAAGCAGCCAGAAGGCTGACTCCAGGCAGGAAAAGGACAAGGTCACAGGGACATCAAGAGGGAATGTGCGAGGAGTCAGAGGTGAGGACCTGTGACCCTGGCCCAACACGGCTGAGTGTGACCACTGGGTCACCCAGCATTTGAAAGGAGCCCAGAAGGAGAGCAATCCATCAGTTTTACCCCCAGTTATTCCATGGGAAGGCATGAGGAGAAGCTCAGTCACCCCCACGCTGGGTAAGGCTGTGAGGATTTCTCAGACAACCCACATGCACGAGGCTTAGAGAAAGGCCAGCACTGCCAGAGGGGAGGAAATCAAGAAGCACAATGTGAAAAATCAGGAAAATGGGGAACCAGTGGGAAAAGCAGCAGAAAGCAAGAATGTGAGTGCCTTTTGCTGGTAGAAATCATGATTTTATCCAATTCCAACAGGTAGTGGTGCCAACTGTGTGGCACAACAAACACTGGAGAAGAGGGTTTAGGGAACAGATCCATCAGAACTAGATGACATGTTAGTTCTGCATGTTTCTGGGAGTGAGAACAAACAGTATAATTCGACTCCTAATCAAGTCAAACAACCCAAGAAGCACAAGAGCAAAAGGAAACACTGTCTCTCCCTCCCCTCACAACACACATTAGCAAAATGGAGTGCTCTTGATTAATTCCCATTCCTTTGCCATCCTCTCCCTTGCTAAAGCAGCATAAAATTCAACTCGTTGTTTCTTCCCTCTTGAAGATCCCAGAGCCGTGACATCAGAGCATCTCGTGTAACAGAGCAGAGCTGAGAGGGTTTGAGCTTTCCCAGGGATTCCACCTGTTTGGGAAGAGCTGCAAACTGCACAGGGATGGATTCATCTGCAAGGAGCAGAGCCCTCCCCGGCCCTGCTGTGTGTTGGACAGAAAACTCCATATCATCACATTATTTTAGCGCCTGAAGCGCCGAAATTAGGCCATAAAAACGCAGATCTTTGCAACAGGGACACACTGGGATGGGTAACTTTGCTGGATAGAGAGATAATTAGAAGTTAGTGACAATTTGCACAATAAACAAGGAGAAAAAGATGTTTCTTTTATAAAGAAGAAAGCTAAAAATCTTCAAATACACTGCACTCCTTCACAAGAGCAAGCTTTTTGAAGCTGTTTCAATTAAGCCCAGCAAACTCTTCAAAAAAATCTCTCAGATTGTTCCAGATCTCACCTGACTCTGTTCTACATTTTCAGGCAAGGGGGAAGAAAAAAAAAGTTATTTTACTTTGAAAAATCTGCATAATTAAAACCAGCACTGTCTTCTGATTGATAAAGTTTCAAGTGACAGCTTTGCAGCAAGCTGCCTCCCACACAGAAGCAATTTGTAAAAGCCTTTCAGAGTTTTATGTAACTGAAAAATCCCAGTTGCTTTCATCCAGGTCTTTCTTTCCAGCCCCAGTTTAAATGTGGCTGCGAGGAACTGCAACAAATAGACATTGGAATATCAGATTAGATGAAAATATTGGAGTTTTAATTGATCACCAGGCACCGACCGACAGCAAAAGGTTTTTCTTGCTGTGCTTTCCTTTTTGGCAATTTCTGAAACTGTTTTATATTTAAAGCCCAACTCAACCCTAGTTTTTCAACAACTGTGCACACAACACGTGTTTGCTACCAGCTCAAACTGCCTCAAACTCCCAGGAGGGAAAACCCAAAAGGAACTAAACCAAGAAGAAATAAAAGATGACACGAATTCTTCCCCTGGGTTGGGGGAATACAAATGTGTGTTTGTTTTCTCTTCTCGCATGGAACACTAGAGGGAGTGCAGAAGAAAGCTGAATATTTTCTTCATCAAGACTAAAGTACGAGCAAAATTTACAGAGGAGTTATAAAGGCTTCATCTAAATCCACAGATCTCAGAAATTCCCTGAGATTTTTGAAGGCCGAGAGGAACAGTACAATTAATTTGATATAAATTCGACTGATGGTTTGTGAGAACTCCACCTCTGAGGAAATACTTTAAGCCCCAAAGCACTTAGCTGGATGTTGGAATCTGCCTTCTCAAGTACATCGTTGGCTTTTAGGATAAAAAAAAAAGTTGAAGCAATGCACTTTTCAATGAAAAATGAAAGCAAAGCAGGTGGATCAATGTTGGCTCAATGGAACTCAGCAAAACACGTTTTTATTAAAAGCAAACAGCACTAGTGGGTTTTGTTTGTTTAATAAACTGATCCGGTTCTTATAACTAAATAATTCTGATATTTATAGAACAGCCACTGTAACATTATGGAAATGCAGAAGAAACTCAGTGAAAACATTAACTTGGGTCTGTGTTAAAAGATGAGTAAAGAGGAATCAAAAAGAGTAAATTACTGAAAAAATAAAGACATTTCTATTGCAGTATTGCTCTGAAATTACAGTCAGCTATTTCATAAAGTTCACAGCAACTACATTCCCAGCCAGCATGAAAATGAATTTTCATTTATTTTGTATTTTGATTGTTCAACTGGAATAAGCTAAAATCAGTAATAGAGAATTGATACTTCAAATGAGACTTTCAGGACTAAAAGTCAAGTCAGACATATCCTGCTTTATGGTTTTACTTTCCTTTCCCATAGAGATCTGAAACTCAAATTCAGTGCAATTCCCCAAAAGTCATACTCCAAAAAAAACCCACAAGGGTTGGAAAAACCAGCCCCACAAATCACAGAACCCTACATCAATACAAAGATTTTGTTGTCATTAAATATATTTCAAGTAGTTTCTCATGCTGGTATGAAGTGAGAGACTCACGGAATAACCTCAACTGTGAGGCCCCTGGAAGTGTCTGGTCTCAGCACCTGCTGCACACAGAGCTACCCCCAAAGGCAGACCAAGCCACACAAGAGCAAAAGGAAACACTGGATCGTTGGCTTTTAGGATAATCGAGTCCAACTGAATATTGAGTTTGGAAGGGACTCACAAGGATCATCAAGACCAACTCTTAACACTGTCTCCCTGGCAGGAATCGAACCCAGGTCTCCCACACACCAGGTGGGGACACTTACCACTGTACTAAAGTGGATTTTTCACCCAGGGCTCATCCTCTTCTCACCTGCAGGGAATTGTTTTAAATCCCATTATCCCAGGGCACTGCATCCAGGAGTGCCATTGATCCACACATCACTGGATCCCCCTCACTCATCACCGGCAGATCCAGCAAAGCACCTCCATGTACAACCCATCAGGGGGCAAAACATCCCTAAAGGCTCTCCAGGGCTCCCCCACATCCTTCTCCTCCTGCAACCACAGGATGCTCTGGGTTTGTGTCGCATCCCACCCCTGCCATGGGCAGGGACACCTCCCACTGTCCCAGGCTGCTCCAACCTGCCCTTGGACGCTCCCAGGGATCCAGGGGCAGCCACGGCTTCTCTGCCCAACCCGGGCCAGGAATTCCTGCCCAATCTCCCATCTCTCCCTGCCCTCTGGCACTGGGAAGCCATTCCCTGTGTCCTGTCCCTCCAGCCCTTGTCCCCAGTCCCGCTCCAGCTCTCCTGGACCCCCTTTAGACTCTTGAAGGCTGTTCACCTCCAGCTTCCTTCCCATGCTCTCAATCTACCCTGTTAATACACAAATCCATGTCTGGAATGGAGCCACATTTGTTTGGCACTGGTTCCCTGCCCCTGTGAGCAGAAGAGTCATTATCTGTACCCCAGGCTTCAAAGTCTGAACACTTTTGTCTCTCAGACAGTGACAGGAGCCTGAGTGATGGGTAAAAACCCTCAAGACAGCAAACCCTGAACACCCTTTGCCAGGCACGTTTGAATGATTTGCTTTTTCAGGCTGTAGACTTCTCTTTTGTTCCAGCTCTGTTGTGATCTTTCAACATCCAAGTGTTACTTAATTCAGGATTTTGTCAGATGAAAGATTTTTAGTCTTTTTTAGAGGAGGTTTTCATGAGAGATTTGTTCCTGCTGGGGAGGCTTTTTAACAGCAAATCTATAATAATTGTATTTTGCAAACCAGAGTGCTAAATACTTATTAAATCATATTTTTGATGGTTACTTGCAAGTCAAACTTGCTTTTTTAGCCTTCCCAATAGAAAAGAAAGCAACCACTTACCCTCCCTATCTTTGGGCTGTACAGAGTCCAGATGTCTTTATACAAGAGAAAAGGAAGAATTTTGACTCTCCTCCTGTCCAATTTTGCTGCAAACCTTGTTGTGTGTGATCACTTCAAAGAGCGAATGTGGAAAAAGAAAATATTTGTATGTAGTAATGGCCTCATCTATCTGTAGCACTTGACACCACAGCTGCCAGCTGGAGGGATAAATATCATGTTGCAGATAGATAGTGTCTGCAAAGCAGCCAAAATGGAATGTTAATTTAGGCTCAGCCCCGCTAAAACCGGGGAGGGCTCCGGGCGTGCTTGGGGTAAACAAGGTCTCCACAAAAGCCTGTGTCGTGCTCCGAGCTCAGGGACTTGGGAAAGTATTTTAAATTCCTAATTTCTCTAACGAGCCCCGAGTCTGACAGCTGTTAGAAACAAACAAACATAGGTCAATCCAGAAAAATCACTCCTAGAAAACCCTTTTCCCCTCTATTGTTTATGTTCCCCATTTGCTTTTGGCACCTCCTTTCTTGGTGGGTTGTGCTTTATAGTTCCAGAGAATGTGTTCCCTGTCATCATCCATTGTCTTTACCCCCTCAGGGATGGAGCTGTTGGGATCTCCCAACCCAAGTGAAGATATCATCCCATTATCCAGTTGCCTGCCCACCCATCTCTGTGATTATGGGCCTAGACCCCAAAACTAACTCCACCACTGCTCCCAAAGTGCCATTCATCCAGCACTGTTTCCTTGGATTCAGGCCTGGAAGCCAAATTCTGGGATTTAATGAGCCAACCACACCACCCAAACCCAAGGGAGCCCCTGCACACGTTCTTGTCAAGGAGAAGTTGAAGTGCAGTCACTGGTTAAACCACAGTCAGGTACCTGAGCCCTCAGAAGTCACAGAAATTATTCCAAATTAAGTCAAAAAGAAATGGGAAAAATACTTATTCAAGAGCTTCAGACAACAATCAAGAAGAAACCTACTAAAATTAAAGAAACCTGATGTCATCCCAACACCCAGCAACTCAGGGAAATGCACAAGGAATAGGAAAGGAAACCTGAAATTTCATCTATATAAAATTGCCTCTGTCCTTTAACAAGATGCTTTTCAAAACTTGTCTTTACCAAACAGCCCATCAAACTCCCTGACTGCATCCACCTGAGGTCATGCCCACCTGGAAAGGCAACTTATCCCCAACTAAACGAGCTCATTTAAATTTTTGGTGAATTCTCCCAGTATAAGGACCAAACTAGGCTATAGGAACCTCAGGAATTCTTCCTTTGCCTTCACGGAAGTCAGGATAAAACTGCTGGGAACTTGTGCTCTCCAGAAGTGCCCCAGGTTAAACAAGAGGAGTCGGGTTGGTTGGCCCCAACCCTTGTTGAGATGAGCTCTGAGCAGCACCAGGATCTCTGGGCACAGCAGTCCTGGGATAAGAGGAAATATCCAAAGCCCAAAAAATGCTTTTAAATCCCTCCTGTCAAGCTAAGTAACAAGGGAGACTTTGCTCTCAGGTTATAGACAGTGAAATTCCTTGTTGTCACTCAACTGTTTCAGAACTCAAGCTAAGCAGTGTTAATTATCTAATATCAAGGCACTTCTCCTACTTCAAAGTAATTTTCCATCCTATTAGTTTTTATATCAGAAGTCATGCAGAACTGACTCTATTTATCTTTTGCTCACTGGTATAGTTAGAGTTTCTTAAAATGCAGACCTGAATAAAATCTTAATATCCCTGTTCATTTGTCACCCATCTGAAAACCCAACTTGAAATCGTTTGCAGAATGTCTTCCACACAGGTCTTTTATTTTAATTGAGCTTCTCTTTTTCCCACAGGAAAGCTAATTTGGTATAACTTGCTGGAACTAAAATTAAAATTCTTGGGCTAATTAATTTTTGTACCTGAAACTGAATACAGCTGACTTTTCCTTTTTTCCTCCAGTTTTTAAAACCTTCCTGAAAAAAAAATTTAAAACTTGGCCTTGAAACCAAGTGAGAGGTAGAACATTTTACAGGAATTATAAGGTTTAACAGGGATTACATTACAGGGTTATAGAAGGTTTTCATCTCTAGAAAGACAGGAGCTAAAACACATAAAAAATCTGGAGGCAGAGTGGGCTTCCCTTATGAGAGAGTGGTGTGGTGAGACAGGAATCCATGAACTTTTCAACCTCAATTCCATGAATAAAAAACAGGAGACATGCTAAAACCAATTTTCATGTGCAGAGGTGAGAAACACTGGTTGTATGATCAGATAAACCTGTAAGTTCTATTAGAAACAATTTTTTCCACACTTACACCTTAAAGGGATGAAGTTCAACACAGGAGTACCACTAGAGATGAATGGAATTAAATTTGTATTAAAAGGCATCAGGTTGAGCCCCAGATATTTTTCCCTTATTTTCTTTAAGCTACAAGTTTCTCCTTAGGTATTACCAGGCTTTTAACACTCAAAAATCACCCAAACTTTTACACCAATTCCTACAGACTTTTCTAGCAGTTCCACACCTTTTTAGACCGTTCCTCACCTTGGATGTTTCCCCAGCTGACAAAACAACAATCTAAGTCTTACTGAGTCAAGACCAACTGCAGGAACCACTTCAAGATGAGTAATAAATCTAAGCCACTTACATTTTGCATGAAAATGTTCCTGATCGATGCCCAGAACACACAAGATGTGACACTTCTTCAGCAGCACAAAGGACCAGGGCTGGAGGCTGTTCCTCACCAGAATTTACCTCCTCTCCCTTGTTTTACCTTCCCTGACAAACCAGATAAGACCCTCCTGTGCTCATCATGGCCCTGATATAGCCCAAGGGAGAAGGTAATTGGAGCACAAGGAGCAGCTGAGGGTGTTTATCCCAGAGCAAAGGAGCTCAGGGGGATCTTCTCCCTGTCCCCAAATCCCTGACAAGAGAGAGCCAGATGGGGATCGGCCTCTTCTCCCAGGTAATAAAAGACAGGATGAGAGGAAATAGCCTCTGGTTGCACCAAGGGAAGTTGAGGTTGGATATGGGGAAGATTCCCTCACTCAAAGGGGCATCAAGCACTGGCACAGTGGCCAAGGGTAGTGGGGGAATCCCTGAGGAGATTTAAGTGTGGATGTGGCACTTGGGGACATGGGTTAGTGGTGGCCTTGGCAGTGCTGGGGAATGGTTGCACTCAATGGTCTTCATGGCTTCTCCAACCTTGATGATCCTTGGATTCCACGCAATACCCACTTTTCACCCCACCTCCAGCTGTGCCCTGTCTCTCAAGGCCGGATGTGCCCGATAAGCTGCAGAACAGTTGTTTTCTTTCTCATACACAGGCCTGGCAGCAGAAAACCCACAGATTTTTTTTTTCTGTTCTCTTTCCCTTTTCCCTTGTACGTCTTTCCACTCCACTGATGAAGTGGCTGAAAGCTTTCAAAGGATTAATTTGAGAGTCCGGAACGGACAAAGAAGCACCTGCTGAAGGCGTGACGGTCACACTGTGCTCCATATCAGCTCCTTTCCCTGATTCTTTCTCTTTATGGCTCTCTAAGCCACCAAACCTTCATCCTGCAGGTTTTGAGAGTCTTTGTGGGAGCTCAGACACTGTGAAATGTGCACATCCAACATTGTGTGGGTGAGACACCGAAGTCATTTGTGTCCAATATCGCACGGATTTACACGGGTAACAGTTTCAGCTGCATATTTCATAAACCAGCACTACATTTTTTGAACCTTTTGAACCTTCAGGAGTGAGGTGGGGTAACTCTATTACACAGAAATTCGTCTTGGAGACACTTGTCACTCTGGAGCCGACCCGCCGGAGCTGCCTCTCCAACCCGAGTGCAGCAGCCCGGAAGGTGATGGGAACGAGACATGACAGCAACACCCTTCCCAGGCTCAGCTCTCTTGAAAAGCTAAATTAAAGAAAGAGCAGGTGTCTGTTAAGTCTGGGCTTGCAGTTCCTTCAGAAGTGTGGGGAAGTGTCAGCATCACACTGGCATTGATCTGGTTTTGTCTGGGAACTCACTTTTGGATGGAGAGCGGGATCCTCTGTGCTCCGACATCCCCCCAGCACGGCTCCCTCTCCTTTGAGGGCTCCTGTTTCACTGTCACACAGCCCAGGAGAGACCCAAGCACTCCCACAAACCAGCTCTGATTCCCAGCAACCCAAACTACCCCCTGAACCCACCTTTTAAATGTGTTTCCCGCTTTGGGAACTCCCGTTGCACGTTGGGATTCGCACACGGCCAATCTTCACAGGGGGATGTTTGTGCAGCTCAGGAGCTGGAGCAGCAACAGATAAAGTGGCTCCTTCAGCTTTGGTCTTCGTGTTATAAAAAGAGCTTTTCACACTGTCTGTCATATTTTAGGGGAAGAAATGCCATGTTTTAGGAGGGCATCCTATAAAGGAAGCTACAGATGAAGTGCCCCCTCAATGGTACAGCACAACCAGTAAAGCACTTCACTGGTTGTGATTCCATTTGAACCATCCCCCCAGGAATTATCACCTTTCCCAAACATTTTTTCTGCAGTAGAAATCCAAATCTAAGTGGTGTGATAAATACCATGTGCAGGAAGTAATTACATTTACACTTATTAAATTCATCTGAATTCACAAGATCCAGGCCAAAAGACAATTTTCACGGCATGACAGAAAATGCAGATATTTAATAAAATGGGATTCTTTTTTTTTTTCTTCTAATGAATGACCTCTCCAGCACCAGGAGCATCTCCCAGGATCCATGAGCTCACTCTTGTGCAGATACATTACAAAAGCTGCAGCTGCTCTCCTGGATTCTGTTGTGGAAACGGACTTTTGGCAAAACATTAATATTTGGGAATTCAGAAAGGACATTTTTTTGTTGCACACTGTTGGGTTTTTTTCCTTAAATCACACCAAAAGATGCCTTTCTATTAGAGATTTTCAAGAGATATTCATCAAGCAGTATGTCACCTGTCAAACATAAATCAATTAACTTCTGCTGAGTAATTTTTTTAATTACCTGAAAAGCAAAGCCTTTGGAGGTTACATCTATACCCGTGACTTTTCTGGCTTTTATTAATAAGACACTATTTAGCTATTTATGTTTTCCTGTTGGTCAGGAGCCTGGTGGTTTGTAAGTGTGGTTTTGGCCCTTATAAATAACCAGGAATAAAGAGACACCAATAATTCAAAGTGTAACCCAGGATTCCTGTCCTTACCTGAGCGATATTTTAAAATGCAGCAGAGAAGAAGCTTCTGTTCTTTTCCGACCTGCGAGAGGAAGAAGTGACACCTAAGGCTATGTCTGCATTATTTATACCACTTTGATAGATTAAATCTTTTAGCACGAGGATGAGCTTTCCAAACATGCCTGAAAATGTTCAAGGATTCCACAGGTGCTCTTCCCGAGTGCAAACAAAGGCTCCTCTTTGTAAGGGGAAGACAGAATTCAAATGGAATAAAATCCTGGGAGCTGCTTGAAACAAACCCTTGACAGGACATGTTGGACTTATTTTTTCTTAACTGACGTGGTTTTGGAGCTCAGAGGGTGATATTTCTGTGTTTATGAGTGGGTGGCTGCGTGTGTGCATACACCGTGTCCCCAGTGCCACATCCAGAGCCTCTGGAGCACCTCCAGGGATGGTGATTCCACCACCTCCCTGGGTATTTATTCCAACGCCTGGCCTCTCTTGCAGTGGACTTTTTCCCTAATATTTAATCTGAACCTGCCCTGGTGCAGTTGAAGGTCGTTTCCACTCATCCCTTCACTTGAGACGCAACAGAAATTCCCAACCCCCTCCTCACTCCTCCCTCCTGTCAGGGAATTGTGGGAGTCAATGAGATCCCCCCTGAGCCTCTTCTTCTCCAGAAAACCAACATTGATTTTTTTTCCTTAGTCTTGGGCTAATTAATCATTTCCAAATTTGGAGGCAAGTGAGCACTGAAAGATTAAAAACCTATAAACTGTGTCTGAAGCTGCCACCAAAGAAAGAACCATCTCAAACAAATTATCTGCCAACTGGTTCCATGGATTCCAATGGCATTGATGGAATAGAGGCTGGTCCTGGATTTTGCATCTGAAGGAAGATGCTGAGTTGCACTTGAGTAAAAGCCCAAGTGGAAGGAACATGAGAAAATATTCTTTATTTTGATTGCTGTACCCTAACGTTGATCACTAGCTTTTCTGTCCCTATGTCTCCCTGACAAAAACAAAAGGCCAGGATTTTAGGCCTCATTTCAGCATTAAATTGCCTTCAAAATGTGCTTTTTGAAATAAACACCTTCCTTCTAATTCCCCAGGAGTTCATAACTGTATTTTTAGAAAGGTAATTTGGAATTTAACAAATACAGATTCTTGGAAATGTCTCTGTGCTTTCTTCCTTTCACAAAAAGACATTAAGGTCAATTTTTTTTTCCTTCCCTAAAAAAGTGGAGATGGCTTTGGAGTGGCTGTAACCATGGCTACCCAATTGGGAATCAAAGCCAACTGCTGAAACTGGAACATGGTGAGATGTGTGTAATGCACAGGATTTGATCCTCAAAAATTGTGGTTCAGATTTATGGAAAACCTTCGCAGTGGCTGTTGTGAACATTCCCAAACAGGGAAAAGGAGAGGCTCACACTGCACCAAATTCATCCATGGGGGTTTTAGCCCATTTTGTAGCACCCACTCCAATGTCACCATCACCCTAATTTTGTTTGATTTGAGGTTTTATGGGCTTGTCCTGCAGGGAATGGCATCAAGTTGCACAAGGGGAGACTCAGGTTGGACATCAAGAGGAATTTCGTCATGGAAAGGGTGGGGAGGCCTTGGAAGGAGCTGCCCAGGGAGGGTTGGAGTCCCATCCCTGGAGGTGCCCAAGGCAGGACTGGATGTGACACTCAGGGATAAGGTGAGGATGGGGCACAGCTCAGACTCCAGGGGCTGGGAGGCCTTTTCCCACCTCAGTGATCCTGGGATTCACTGACCTGTCCTCCAGACTACGGTCTTTATTTTGTCATCAACTTGTTCTCCATGAACTTCAGGAACCAGGAATCTGCTCCTTTCCATTCAAACTAAACAAGCAGAAACGAGAAACTCAGATGTCATCCAATTTATTTAGGGGGGAAAAGGCACATTGTCCTTTCCCATGCTTTGTTCCACCAGCTTTCCTCCTATTTCAAAAAGCTTTTACTGCCGCAGAATTCGGGGCTCTTCAAAATATTGGAAAGACAGAGACACAAAGGACTACCAGGGGTGAGGTGACAGGTATATTCACTTCTGAAGAGTGATGACACTGCTTTAAATATTTAATGCTCTGAAAAACATATGGAAAGAAAAATAATGTGAAGTTGGCTTTTGCACAGTAACACCATATTTTCGGTATCTTTCTGTGTTGCAGCCACATTGTACAGAACTGTAAAAAAAGGGGAATGGCAGATTTCAAACCAGTTCTCATGGTGTTATCAGCTCCCAAAAAAATTAATTTTTTTCCCCCCACACTTTTTTCATTCTTCCCAGTGCAATCAATAAACAGCCCATGGCCATCAATCTCCGTGCCACGGAGCAATATTTTATTTCCAAGCTGAGAGCTTCCCATGATGAATTACAGTCATTAGGGAGCACGACAATGTGTCACTGTGGCTTCAGCACACTGACAGAATAAAGTGGGAGGGTTTGTTGTTTATTATTATTATTATTATTATTATCTCCATTTGAAATCACAGCATCCCAGAATTGTTTGGGTTGAAAGGACCTTAAAGATCATCTCCTTCCAACCCCTTTCCATGGACAGTGATGCCACACATCCCCTCCCCAATTAAGATAGAAATATTTCTCTGTGTATGCACCATTCTGGACAGCCCAGCAGAGCCAGATTTTAATTTTTCCAAACATTTGAAATGACATTTTAAGGTTGTTTTCCCCATCATTAAATATTTTGTAATTGCAGCAGTTGGATTCGCAACATTCAAATGAAGTTTTATGGCCAAATATTTTGGATATGTAGCCACTTACTATGGGAAAATGCAAAAAAAATGAAATTAAACAAAATCCCAACACGTTTATCTGCCATCCAGGTACATCAACACGTCCACAGTGACGAGATCATGACCTGACATTGAATTGTAACTTGGCATCTGTGACTTAGAGCCCCAAAAATTTACTTGGAGTAAATTCCTACGCACGTGGCGCAATAAAAGTCATCTCAGCAGCGCGGAGCTTAACAAGCTGCCAGAAGCCTGAGCTCAACTAGTCCCAGTGACTCCCTGTGCCAGGGAAGCAGAACAGCTTTGAGACCTTTCTTCTGAATCTTTTCCTACGTAAAAGCCTTTTTTTTGCTCCTGCACTTGCAGCAGCCAACATAAAAGCCAGGCGCCTTCAGATGGAATTAAAATAGGTCTCTCCAGTGCCTTTAATGTCACAAAAAACCCACCCTGAACGGGAGGCACAGGGGAAATTGGGGCTGGAGAGTTCCTTCATCCAGAGATGAGGTGGGAGGGGGAAAAAAGGGATAAAAGCCCTGGGATAAAGCCTGGGAGAAAATTTAGTGAAGGAAGTGGAAGTGGTGGAAATGAGGGAAGGGAAGAAAAGCTCCCCCATCGTCCCTTTGAATTCTGAGCCATCCAAAGCTGTGATTGGAGTGGCATTAGAAGGAAAAGCTCCCACTGGCAAAGTTAATGGGCTTCAGAGCCCAGAGGTACCTGGGCACCTGAGGCTGGGGATAAATACCAGCTCCAAAGGGGCTGGGGGTGGGATGGCTGCACAGTCTGGGCACACACTGCTTAGGAGACACTTATGTGATTACCGTTGTTTTCTGCTTCATGATCTGCTGAGGACTGTGAGCCTTGAAAAATTCCAGAAGTGTCTCAAAATGGGAAGAAGTTGAATTTTATTTTTTTAAAAAAGCAAACAACAAAATACAGCAAACAGGAGAGAAATTAATTATAAATTATAAATATGTACCCCCCGAAAATGAGGAGACTATGGATAATTATTGGAATTTAGAGGAATATTTCCTCACTGGTTGCTGGGAGAGGGTCCAGGATTGTAACTGAAAGGTGGATTCCGGGTGAGATATCCTGAAATAAAAAGAAGCAGCTTCTGACAAATTTACTGTGCCTGAACTGTTTCTTCTGCAAAATCCTGCAAGAAACATGAGCTTTGCAAGTCTTCTCTATGACTTTGTTAAAGTTTGTTATATCCAGAAGGGTTGGCTCTGGGAGAAGCTTCCCAAAGGAAGAGCAAACAAACACCACACCAAGGAATGGAGAGCAGAAAAGAACATCTCCAGGTGAAGCTCAGTGGCACCACAAACCTTCCAGCATTAATAGTGTCATAAATGAGCAGTAAGGGTCTCATGTCTTAGTGTCAGAATTGAGATCAGCCTGGGAGTGTCCAAGGGCAGGTTGGAGCAGCCTGGGACAGTGGGAGGTGTCAGACTGGATGGGTTTAAGGTCCTTCCAACCTAAACCATTCCATGACCCGATGATCCCATAAATGCCTTCTGCCCCTACTAAACTCACTTTGCCCCACAAGTGTCTAAAAACCACGTAATGCCCCATTCACTGACTCCAGTCAGACCAGACTAGGACAGGGCCCCAGCACAGAGCTTTGCTCTCCAATAGTTACAGGGACAGGAATAACTCAGCAGCTGCCACTCATTGCAGTCATCTCATCTCCTTTTTCCCTGATATTTCCCACCGGTGAGTCCCTGCCCGAGTTCTGCTCTGGGCACTTTTTCTCAACCCAGCACACCAAAAGCTGAGGATTTCTCCAAGGAGCAGAGCAGAGTGAATTCAGCTCCAACCCAGACCAAGCTCATTCCTCTTCCAGAACCTTCCTGCTTTTACACAGGGTCTGAGCCCACTGCACTTTTTTTTTTTTTTTTCATTCCATGCAAGCTGCCATCTTGTGAGGAAGGAGGAATAAACATATGGATTGGAAATATGTTGGAATAATCACTTTCTGCACTGGTACTTGTCTGTCTGTGTAGACACCAGAGAACACATAATAGCGAGCTCTGTGCATGTTGTGTTATTTCACACCGCCTCCCGTTTCACACGGAAAAGGCATTTGACTTTGTCTAATACAGGCTGGGTTTCTCATGGATTTACCACCCAGAATCCAACCCTCCAAAGGAGTCCTGTTTATCTCAGCAAAAATATCAAAAATGTAAAGTGTGGGGTGTTAAAAGAGCATCGACATCCCAATGACCAATGAAGATAAAGGGCACAGAATGTGCCTGAATCCACAGTTCCCTTTTTTTCAAGGAATGAGGGAAGAAAAATAATCTGGCTAAAAAGCTGTTGGCCACTGATGCACTTAAGTATTATACTGTTGAGACTTAAGATTATATGAATTTAGAAACAGCACTGAGAGAACTTTGAAAAAAGCCACAAAACCCTAGAATAACCAAATACAACATTTAAAAAACTCTTATTGCTTTTCTAGAGAAAACATGGAGACAATTCCACATGAAGTAGCAATGCAGGGATTTAAATCCTAAGTGATCTGGATATCCAAGCAAGAAAGAACTTGAGGAGAGGGAGAGAAGTAAATGAGGAGCACAGACATTACTCTGTTCTACACAATTAATAAGCAAATTGCATATCCTCTCTTCTTATCCAACATTTCAGAAGCATATCTGGTCTTTTTGGGAATGTATCTTAGTATGCCAAGTAGCTGCCAAGACTTCCACACTCTCCATGCAGATGATTAAACTGGTCAAAATATTGTTATGTGAAAAAATGAGTAAGAGGATAATGAATCTCTGGATCTGGAGACGTCTGAAAAACCTCAGAAGAAATTTGGCAGCGGGGAACACGCTCGGGATGAAATGGAGAACAGAAGACAGACATGAGGTCTCAGAAATGGGTCCTGCACCAGGGGTTTGTGGCACTTTGGAGATGAATTTAAATTTATTTATATTCCTAATTTTCTGTGTGTCCATTGACTAAACATGGATATGAAGGAACACATCAATTTTCTCATGCAAACCGACCCCCACAGCCATGAGCTGACCAGATTCCTCACATTTTGTGACCACCAAGAGTTTGCAGTGACACTCTACACCCCCTCTGGAAGGAGAATATCCTGATTTTCCATCACCACTGTTCCCATTCCACGTGGTACCAGCAAGGCACATCCACTCCACAGCTCCCCTCACCTTTTCTCACATGAAAAATGGGAAGGTTCTGCTGGCATCACAAGGATCCAGTTTTAATTAATCACTTCTTCTCACAGCAGACTGTCCAGCTCCCAGTGCTATTGTTCATATTATTGGAGTACAGATGCTCCTGGCTAATGAGGATCCTGGAAAGATGTGCAACTCAATAGCTGGATAGTGAAAACAGAAAAGTTTTGAGTCATATCTTGATCTGGAGGTGAAATCATAAATTAGAGAAAAGTGTTTCAGTACCTGACAGGCGCCTTCAGAAGAGCTGGGGAGGGATTTTTTTACAAAGGGCTGGAGGGACAGGACACAGGGAATGGCTTCCCAGTGCCAGGGGGCAGGGAGAGATGGGAGATTGGGCAGGAAATCCTGGCTGGGAGGGTGGGGAGGCCCTGGCCCAGGTTGGGCAGAGAAGCTGTGGCTGCCCCTGGATCCCTGGGAGTGTCCAAGGGCAGGTTGGGACAGTGGGAGGTGTCCCTGCCCACGGCAGGGGGTGGAACAAGGTGATCTTTAAGGTCCCTTCCAACCCAAACCAGTCTGGGATTGTAGGACTGGGGAAGCCATGGGCAATGCTTGACAACTGTCTCTTCTTTCTCACACCAATCAACCCCCTTCCAGACAATCAAGTCTAGAAAGTCATTTATAACTTGGAAATAAATGCAAAAATTTCACCTGTTTCCCTATTGCATTTGGAAGAGCACAAACAAAATGAGGAGGAGCTGAGAGAGCTGGGGGGGGCTCAGCCTGGAGAAAAGGAGGCTCAGGGGGCACCTGGAATTCTCTGCAACTGCCAACAGGAGGGGGCAGCCAGGGGTGGGGGTCAGGCTGTTCCCCCAGGGAACAAGGGACAGGAGGACAGGGAACGGCCTCAGGCTGTGCCAGGGGAGGCTCAGGTTGGACATCAGGAGGAATTTGTCCCTGGAAAGGGTGGGGAGGCCTTGGCAGGGGCTGCCCAGGAAGGTTTGGAGTCCCATCCCTGGAGGGATTTCAAAGCCCTGTGTTTGTGGCACTTGGGGACACGGGGCAGTGGTGGCCTTGGCAGTGTTGGGGGATGGTTGGACTCCGTGATCCTACAAATCTTTTCCAACCTAAACCATCCCTAAAATCTCGGTGTTCCCCAGGCCTGCTGTGCCTTTCCAGGGATTTAGGGCCAAGAAAACTTCCAGAACACAGAGCTACCGGAAACACATTTTGATCTGTAAATACCACCCTTAAAAACCCAAATCCTCCAACCCTCCATTTACAGGCTTATTTCCATGATGACAGTTTCGCTACATTTGTTGAATTGTAAAGCATGTAAAGCTCAGCAATAAAACGTCTGCAATCTGTAGCAGTAATGGGAGGAATGTCTCATAAACAAGATAAGTTGTTTCTTGCCAATATTGTTACACTTCATAAATACGAACTCGAAGTCTGTTTTGCGTCTCCGAGATCAGCAGCAGACTTTTATTTTAATTAAACACAACATATAAAATATTCATTTAAAAAACAAACATCATTGTTTCAAAGACATTGTGCTAAATTAAATTACAGTGCTTTTGCCATAAAGGCCTCGCACAGAAGAAGTTGTTTGGAATTCGGGGTGGATTGAGACAGCAACGAGTGTCCATCAAGAACCTGGAGCAGGAAGATTGTAGCTGCCCTGTGAATAAATAAAGTATTTATATTTCCTGATAATGTAAGCTCTTATATGAACTCTTTCCAATTCCCAGAGACTCCTCATTTCAGCTGGGGCTGTAATTAAGAAACTTTATCATCTGGCACCAAGGAAGATGCTGCCAGACCCACTTTATGCAGCAGAACTCCTGAGTGCTTCACGTCCCACTGACATAATTTATAGCCTCATTTCATTAGACTAATGCTGGATATCTTTGACAGAGTCGTATCTGACAGCCTCTATCCCAAAAGTACTTAAGTTTTGAAACTTACCCTTGTAGCTCCACCAGGATCCCGGAATATGATCCCAAATAGAGCCTCATTCAATAAAAATATTATTCCTCGTTTAGTAACACAAACCCAGTTCCTGGATTTAGCACAGAATCCGAACACGTTTCTTCTGACATGAACCTCCAAGACGACATAAATTACAGAAACCAAGTTTTTAAACTGCCAGCAAAGAAGAATTTTAGGAATTGAGAAGGAACTGTTAAAAAACATCAGAATATTGATTTGTGCTATAGAACCAGCAACCCCTGGCCATGGCCTGGGAGGGAGGAGCCATCCATAAATGTTTTCTTCATGGTCAACATGGAAAATTGCTCAGTTGTAAATCTACCGAAAGAGGAACGGTCTGTGTTACAGGAATAGGCAGGAATTTACTTCAGAAACTCCAGAACAATAGCTCAGCCACATCACATCACCCTTCTGGGCCTTTAAATAAAAGTCTAAAATAACTAAATTGCTCAAATATGACTTTAAGGTCATTACATGAAACGAGACTGCAGCACACAGCAGTAGGCAGAGCTTGCTCCGGACTGGCCAAAGCTTTGTGTTGTTTAATTCCAACCCCAGGAAGGAAAAGATGCAGCTGCTAAAATTTCAGGTTTCTATGGAATGTCAGCAGAGTATACATGGAAGATATTAAATTATTAAAGTGTTGAGATGTGCCTTTGTCTTGGGTCATTGAAAAACGAGAGGTGTTTCCAGTACTTTTTCCAGAAAAGAAATCCTCGGTCGGACCCAGACCAAGGAAGATAAAGAAAAGATTCAATAAAATCCCTGCCCTGCCAAGGTCAACAATCTGACACCTCCTGCAAACCTGGAGTCCTCCAGCTGTGGAACAAGGTGGGGAAACCATTTATTTTATGGATGGTGAAACAAACACAACAGTCAATGGGCTGAGTGTGGAGGGACCTTCACAGCTTTCCTTCCTCCCCAGGATTCCTCTCCAGGATTTGCCACGTTTGAAGCCTTGAACCCGTCTTTTTCACACAGAAAATTAGAAAAAGATGAAAGATGGGTTTAAGGCTTGAAACATGTAATTTTCACCAAAAAAACTTAATGATAAAATGGATAAACCCCTGACCATGACCTTTACTCTGATGGTGACAAGCGACATTTGTTGCACACAGCAAAAAGAGCAGAACACACCCTTTCCTTTCCATGCTCATCCACACTGGGATTCATCTCAGCTCGTTTATTTTCAGTCTGCAACTTCTAAAGTATCAATAACTGTTTCTAACAGTCAAGATTACAGCTGTTCAATTGTTTTAAAAGTGCTTTTCCTCTCAAATTTCCCCCTGTTTTTCTGCAAATAAATTGTTTTTATTAAAAGCAGAGCTGCCAATTGGTGTTTGGCAACGGGCTCGATGCTTTTAGCTTGTCGAGACTTTCCCTAATCTCTTTATTTGGCAAGGCTCAGACTTGCATTACAAATGCTCTCAGTGCCTCAACTGATTCACTGCACACAGAGGTGGTGCAAAAGTGAAGAAAATTCAGCAGGTTTTATAACATTGTGGCATTTCTACATTAAATAGTTGGAAAACACAAACCACACTGGGAATATTTCTATTTCTAGTCAATTTATATTCAAATAAACCACCCTGTAAATGAATGGCAGGAATAAACAAGTGACACTAATCAGACTGAGTATTGTGTGGGGTGGGGATGGGGAAAAGGGATTAATTGTTCTTCCAGGTTGGGGAGGAATTGTGAAGTAGGATTCCTGCCTGTCTTCTATATCTAAGCTCACCAAGATGCAAATGCTTCAAACTCCTCATGGGAGACCTGAATAAGCTGGAGAAGTATTGAGTGAGCTCGTTTGGTCACTGTTTCCTGTGAGCCTGGGTTATTAGACCTGATGTTTTAGTCACACAGTCATTTATTCTTAGAAAATGTAAAGTTTGAATTTACTAAACTGGACTGGTACCCAATATATCAACAGTAATTGCTCATAGTGTGGATTCCTGGTCTAGGCTGTTTCCTGATCACTATTTTCCTCTGATAAAAAACTTTGGATATTTTCACATTTTGAGGCAGCAAAGCCATAAAAGCTGTCGATGGAGTCCTTCCCATGGCCCGTGAACTATAAAATCACCAGATGGATCTTCTTTGCTCACCCTAAAACCCTTTTTATCCACCCTAAATCCCATGCCCAGAAGGATGGAGACGCAGCAATTCGTTTTGCTCCTCAGTGGGCCACAACCAAAGTCGTGTTTCCTCTGTTTTCCAGGACATCCAAAGCTGGTGCCAGCGATGGGGAGTGACAATGGACAACCCCTCTGCCTGCTGGGCAGCTGGAACTCAGAGGGACTTCCCACAGGACCACAGATCCATCAGCAAGGCAATATTAAACTGGGATTTGACTGAGGAACACAGAATTCCAGGCTCAGTAGCTCCAAAGAGGGGTTAACACATCCCAGTGCAGAGTGGCCTGTCCACACACCCAACACTCCTGCACGTGAGGTTTTCATCTCAAAACCTTGGAGAGTCACCACCTTCTCTAACAAAGGCCTGCACAAAAGCTGAGTTTGGGCTGGCTTAGGGGGATGGTTTGGGCCACCAAAGTCCTTCTGTTCTCCTCAACAGGATCCCCCCAGTCTCCCCCTCTCGGATGTCTCACCTTTTCCAAGGTGACCAGAAGAGCCTGGTGCTTGATTGGATCATATTCCTCACAGAACATGGATATTTGCATCATGCGAAAGAAGTGACTCACTGAAGATATTTCATTTCAGAGTAAACTGAGAGGATTATTTCTTATTATTGTCCAATATATTCACAGGCAAGTCTTTGCCACCTTAATTCCCACCTCAATTCCCAGCTCCAGCACAGCAAGACTTTGCCCAGGCTCAGATCCCTCCGTGCCCTCACTCAGGAGTTTCATGGAATCACAGAACCATTAAGGCTGGAAAATTTCCCCTGTTCAGTGCAGCAGCCCTGTGCTTGTGCTGATATAATGAAATTGGAATAAATGACTCCTTTTTTTCCCAGTTGTTATTTATCTTGAGTGGCTGAGAACTGCGTTTTTGCCGATCTGAATAAATTGCCACTGCAAAGAACAACTAAATTAACTTGGGTATTTCCATTAGCCCGGTGAGGGCCTTGAGCTGTTTGTTTCACAATCATTCAAACAATGTTTTTTTACTCAGGAGCTTTATAACATTTTCATAAGCTGGAGCTTGCACAGCATTCAGCAAACTGAGAATAGTTCCCAATATCAATATTAGAGCACAATGTGGAGCTGGAGATAAAATCATTAAGGCTGGAAAAGACCTCCAAGACCATCATGTCCAACCTTTGACTGGATACCACCATGTCAACCAAACACCACAAAGTTCTAGGTCTACTTGTTTTTTTAACATTTTTTATTTTTTTAAGATTAACTCATTTTTTTGAACACTAACTCATTTGTTGAACGTTAGCTCATTTTTTTTAACACTTAAATATTGCCCCGTTTTACAGATGGAAATCCCAGCAGGAACGTTGAAAAACTTCTTCCCCAACCACAGAGAAAGTAATTGGCGGAATGTGCAGGATAATTATTGCTGTAAAAAGTTGTGTTTAACAGGGAATACATAAAGCATGTGCACAAAATTCAGCGTGTTCCCAATTCCTGAGCTGACTCACGGAATGTTCCAGCAGGTGTGTGAGCAGAGTCACACCCACTGAGCAGGAATGGGAACATGAACTGGCCTTTTATTATCACACTCCTTAGAAAAATACACGCTAAAAGTGCACTTAAAAAAACACATACTAAAAGTTTTGGCCAAATTAAATACTTTCTCACGCATTAACTGTTATTAAAAACGCTCAAGCAAATCCCTGGATATCCTTATTTTTCCCAGATGTTTATGATATTCCTCAAGAACCCTGTATGATCCCAATAAACATGACACACCTTCTGCTACAAATATATTAAATATAAAATATATTCTGCTACAAATATATTAAAGCACAGAACCTGCAGCAGGAGGTACCTGGTGTAGGATTCTGTGCAGGGATTTGGGAAAGGAAGGAGCAGCCGTGTCTTGGAGTGATAAAAACCTCTCCCAGGGCTCAGATGAGATCCCTGGAGCCTGTAATTCTCAGCACCACGAAATTAAGAAGCATCCCTGATATTTTTCAGCTGGACCAAAGTCCAGCTCAGCACCATTTTCCAAAGTTAAGAAATCTCCTTCCATCCATTCTAAATATACGTCGGGCTAAAAATGGAAAATCCCAACTTGAAAAATCACGGCTCAGGCTCCCATAGACTCAGTCCCAGCCTGTGCACCAGCTGTGGGGGAAAATGTGCTGAAAAGTAGAACATTTTGTCTCTTTTCATTTATCAAACATTCAGTTGCAAACACACAGTCATCTGTTTAAGAAGAGCTGAGAATCTGTTAAAATTATTCATTTGATGGGTTTGCGAATCCAAATCACCATTTTCTCCGGGATTTCAATTCTCAGGTAACTTTTTATGGATAATACTTTGAATGAAAAAAAAAAACAAAAAAAAACCACTAACTTTGGTTACTGGAGGTCTTTTTTTTTTTAAATGTACTTATAGATTTTGGCAACAATTATATAAACATTGCTAATGTGACCAATGACATTGTGTTAGGGCCTGCAGATTAATGAACCAGCCTACAAATGCAGGTATTAATTTATTCCTTTCCTCTATGTGTTATCCTGGGTTGATAATGTGGTGTCAGATTTGACATCCCCATCTCTCACAGGGAAGGATTGACATGTTTACACAATTCACCAGGTCCCTGGATGGATCTGAGGGAAAAGGAACACCCAAGTGGACTCCAGGTTTTAAGCAGATCTGGGACTTTATCCTGTATTTCCTTTCAAAATCTGTAAGAACTGCAAAGGATGGGCGAAGGGCCCATGGACCTGGTGACTCTTGCTGAGCCAAATTCCATTTTCACTGTCTAGAAGAGTTGTCTGGAGTTGAACTAATTCTGTGAAGTCTCTCTAAAGCCAAGAGAAAGAGATATTTTTACTTCTCCTCACACACTCCTATTCCTTTGCTGCCTGGGTCCTTTCAATTCTCAGTCCTAATCTTCCTCATGATCCCTCTTTTCTTCTTCCTTCCTTGCACATTCCCTTAACATTTTGCCTCTTTTTCCCCCTCATAGTGCAAACAATAGTTGGGTTCTTAAAAATGTCTGATGTTCCTCACTGAAGCTCCTCCTCCCATTGCCCTTCCTCCTTTTTTCCCCTCGTTTTATTTCCTATTTCTCTTTTTTTTTTTTACAGTACCACAGCATAGACAAGGCTGGTAAGGACCGTGAAGATCATCCAGTCCAACCTATAGCCCAAGTAACCCAGCATCTACATCCAGATCATATCACTCAGCACCTCATCCACCCCACCCTTAAACACCTTCTCTTTTTCTGTCCTTTTTTTCTCCTTTTATCTCCTTTTTCCTCCTTTTTTTTCCACAGTTCTCTGGTGCTGCTTTGCCATCTCCCCCTGACATCCCTTCCCCTTAACTCTCTCCCTGATTTCCTCCCTCCCCTGGGACTCCTTCAACTCTTCTAAAGAGCCACATTCCAAGGACAGGAACGTGGCAAATCCCTTTTACTCTTTAAACTCAAAATCCAGTGCAACTTCTTTTTTGGAACCCACCAAACACCTAATTTCCTATCCAGGTTTTTTGGGGTTTGGTTTTTTTTTTTCCATGACCTAAACTTCCAAAGCTCCATCCCCTTTTTCCTCCCGGATGTGCCTCCAGGACACCCCTTCATTCCATTTTGAGGACACCATCCCACTCAACTCCCTCCTCATCCCCTCTCCAAAGCTTCCTCAAAAACCCCACGGAGTTCCTGGTGACGGGAAAGGAGTTCATCAAAGTGCTCCTCGAGGGAACCGCCCACACCCCAGGACAAAAATAACCAACAACAGGCAGGAATATTGCCCCGAAACCGTATTCTTCCCATTCTTGGCTGTCACCAAAAGGATGGGAATCGCTGGGTCCCCGGGAACCAAACCACACATAAAGTAAAAACAATTACCATCCATCTCTCCAAAAAGTTTGGAGGACAGACAACCTGACGAAGCGCGTTTGTTAATTCTTGGAGAATTATTTTCGATGGTTAAATAGTCTGTTCTGTTGTTTTTCCTCCCGGCTCGGAGCCCCAGACAGCTGGAGGTGTTTAAATGTATAAATGTAATATGCATTTTTTCCACAATATGGAGAATTCCTATTCTTATATTAGTTTTTATTCTTAGAAGCCTGAGCTGAAATTTGAGTTCCACTGCAATGCTTCCACTAATTGCCTTAAATAATTCAAATTTTACCACTCTCAAGGGCACAACTGGAGCCAGACTGTTATAAGCCGTATCTGTTACTCTGGAGCCAACAAAATAAGTTATGATTTTTTAGAGCAAGCTGAGCTTAAGTTACGTTGTTTTGTTTGCTTCAAATTCAGACAAGTGAAAAAAAAAATCGCCTTGGATTGGTTTCATCAAAGGACTCCACCAATGAGCACAAAACAAGCCAAATTTTACTTCTGAAACAGCACGAACACACCAAAAATCAGAGTGTAACCCTGAAAATTGTACTTTGTTGAACAAAACTGGGAAAGTCCTGAACTGTGGGATCTCTCTATTTTTGGCTCAAGAGAGAAATTCTGAAGCTGCTGCTGATTCAAAATGGGTCCTGAAGAGAAGGAAGGAAGGAAATTAGATTTTTTTTTAACTCACAAAATTGTCTTGCCTGTGTAATAACACTGAGCATGACTGTCACTCTGAAGACATATTAGCTCATTTAGGTAATTAGTGTGAGCAGCATGTTTCCCTGCTTATTCCATTCAATTATAGGGTGCTCACTTTGTCATTACTGGAGTATCTTAATGTGACTTGTAATTAGTGTAATTACAATCCAATGTTAATTATATCTGCCACTTAGACATAATTTTATATAGTAATGGTCTTATTCTCAATAACCTTATTATGTTGTTTATTCAAACAGGAATTTAGCCTTCTTTCATGCGTCAAATATGGAGATTACACCAAGTCGTGCCTGTCATTTCTGCCCTTATGACTGGGGGAGCTTCGCGTTGCAAAATCATATTTGGGGCAATCAATGAATGGAGCAAACCAAATTACAGAGGCTGATTAGCAGGGACATGCTGAACTAACAAAACTCATTTGTACGGGAGGAGCATTAAGTCATCCCATGGTTGGTGAGGCCACACGGCGAGGACAGTGCCCGGAATTTAAGGGGAGGGTCAGAGGCAGTGGACAAAGGCTGTGGGGTGGGGTGGGTGATTCCAGGGGGGCAGGGAAATCAAACAGCAGGAGTGGATGTGCCATAAAACATCCTGGGAAAAGGTTCTCGGTGGAAATGACACTTTTAGCACAGAGTTTACGTGTCTGATGAGGGGAGTTGATTTTTTGCAGTTTTCCTTTCTGTGGTCAACAGCATTTTTGGGTTATAGACGTACCCTGGGTTTGCTTCCAAGGAATGGGGGTTTTCACAGTCTTCTCTGCTTCCCAAGCTTTGCATCACCTTGTGGGATGGACTTCTGGTTCTTTTCCTATGAGGAAAAGCTGGGAGAGCTGGGAGAGCTTAGAGCCCCTTGCAGAACCTAAAGGGGCTCCAGGAGACCTGGAGAGGGACTGGGGACAAGGGCTGGAGGGACAGGACCCAGGGAATGGCTTCCCAGTGCCAGAGGGCAGGGAGAGATGGGAGATTGGGCAGGAATTCCTGGCCCAGGTTGGGCAGAGAAGCTGTGGCTGCCCCTGGATCCCTGGCAGTGTCCAAGGGCAGGTTGGAGCAGCCTGGGACAGTGGGAGGTGTCCCTGCCCATGGCACGGGTGACACTGGATGATCTTTAAGGTCCCCTCCAACCCAAACCATCCTGGGATTCTATGCAGCAAAAATGCAAAACACACTCCCAGAAAATCCATGGTAATTTCTGGAAGTAAAGTGTGCCCCAAACCCAAATCACACTCTACCCCTCCCATGACCTGCTGCCTCTAACATACACAGTGAAGCACATTTAGATTAAAACCCCCTAAAAGAGCCAGGCAAAACAATGCCCATATTTCTGCCTCCCCAGAGGCCCAAGAGGACACGTAACACATGACAAACATTAGTCATGTTATTTGATGCCTTGTGCTGAAGGGTGGCATAAGAACCAGAGGAGCAGAGAAGGGAATTTGGCAGCTCTCTGGGAGATGGAAACTGAGATTTCCCCTAATCCATGTCTTTTACTGAGTCTGAAAAGGGTTTCAAGCTTTGAGCTCACTCTTCAGAGGCCATTGGATCATCCAGATTTCCATGGCTCAGGGTGACGTCCCAAAACAGCTGCCAGCTCTCCCTGAGCTTAAAAAAATCAAGAAGTTTCAAAATTAAAGCAGAGAGTCAGTGAAAACATGAGGGAATCAGGGATCTGTACACCAAGGACTGCTGTTACCACTAACCCAGCTGGGAAACCAGGAATCATTCTCCAGAACTAAAGGGAGGTTTAGGGAGCACAATCCCACGTTGGGAGTTGAGTCCTCTCCTCTTTTCCCCAGGCCCACGTGGTTCTCCACTCCACCAAGCTCTGCCTTTAACAGACACACATAAAATCCCAAGGTTTGCTCTTGTTGATATTCCCAGCTCTGGCCTTTTGGAAGGAGTGTGCTCGGGCACGTTTCCACATGAGCTGCTGGAAGAAAATGCTGCTTCTGCCTTAGGCCCCTTTGAATAGTGACAAAGATCTCATTTTCCTCAAAAAGAGAGGCTGGGAGACTGGGAATGTTTAGCCTGGAGAGGAGAGAACGATCCAGGGGGAGCTTGGAGCCCCTTGAAGAGCCTAAAGAGGCTCCAGGAGAGCTGGAGAGGGACTGGGGACAAGGGCTGGAGGGACAGGACACAGGGAATGGCTTCCCAGTGCCAGAGGGCAGGGAGAGACGGGAGACTGGGCAGGAATTCCTGGACCAGGTTGGGCAGAGAAGCTGTGGCTGCCCCTGGATCCCTGGAAGTGTCCAAGGGCAGGTTGGAGCAGCCTGGGACAGTAGGAGGTGTCCGTGCCCATGGCAGGGGGTGGGAAGAGGATAATCCTTAATGTCCCCTCCAACCCAAACCACTCTGAGGTTCCAGGATTCTGTGAACCACTCGATCAGTCTCACCCACGAGGCTTTGCCTGAGCCCCTTTACATTTCATTTACATAGATCAGAATTATTTTTGCTTCTAAATCTGTTGCATTTGGTGGGTATGAAACCTGCTCAGATCTTCTTTCTTTAAACCTGTCAGGCATTCTACAATCACTCCATTGAAAAAAGAAATGGCATTTGAGATATTTATTGACATTTTTAGAAGCCCAAAGCAAAAATAACCTTTTTGTTGTAGTTTGAGTGAGCACAGAGCACATCGAAATTAACACCCTGAAATCTTAAGGTTATTTTAACAAGGCACTTGTATCAATTGTGAGTGGAAACTTCCTGTGTGAAGGTACCTCAAACAAACAAATTACTCAGTGCACAGATTGCTTAGGCAGATATCTTAGTGTTAGGTAATCAAATAAATATATAGAGAGAGTTATTTCATATATATATAATATTCATAATTTATTGTTCATGCAATATAAATCTTACTGGATCTTCTGCATAAATAGAGGCTCCCCACTGGCTGCCAAGTAAATCACATTTCTGCCAGTAACACCCAGTAAACCAACAGAACAACCTGTTTCATTTCCTTTTTTCTTAAATTTTTAAACCCAAAATCCATCTCCTAACACGAGACAGTGGCTTTACAGTCCCCCAGTCATTAAAGTCACTCCCTCCTCTCAAGGACTGCTGCAATCACCAGTTGTATTTAATTGTTTAAATACCTCAGTACTGGCATCTCTGGAATGAGCTTCCAAACCAAGGAATTGACTATTCACCAGAGTTTCGCTAACCAAGCTCTCCACGTTCTTTGGAAGAGCAGGTCATGTAAGAAATGTCTCTTCTCCTTCAGCACCTGCTGTCCTGCTAAAATGGGGCAAAGTTTTGTGTGGTAAGAGGGTGTTCTCTACATTTTAGTATTTGTTCTGAATGAAGTGACATTACTGGCCTCTAAATGTAAAGGAAAACTCTGCTTGAAAATGGATCCAAGATGATTTTTCAAGGCCAGGCTGGGCAGGGCTTGGAGCATCCTGGTCTGGTGGAAGGTGTTCCTGCCCAGGGACTGGATGGGCTTTAAGGTCCTTTCCAACCCAAACCATGCTGGGGTTCTGGGATTCTCACATAATGTCCAGAGACTTCCACAGAAGAACTTTTCAATCTCTGTAGGGAATTAATTCCAGTAATTAACGGCTTTAATAATAAAAACTATTCTCTCATTTTTAACCAGCTCTTCCCTGGTGTGATTTTGTGGAATCATGACTTGTGTTCTGTCACAAGGGCCATGAAGAACAGATTGTTTCTTTCCTTTTCCCAGATTTGGAGACTGTGTTACTGTCCTTGGCCATCCTGAACTAGAGGAGAAATCCCTGCAAGGACTAGACCTGGGAAACATGTCCAACCTCTTCATTCTTGGGCTCTTCCCATCCATTCCTGCAGCTTCCCTCTTGGTCACCTTCTGCACCTTCTGCACCCGGCAGTCCCTGTTTCACGGCACCACAGAACCTTTGGCTTAGAAAAGGTCTTTAAGATCTTTGAGTCCCACCATTTCCCCCAGCACTGCCAAGGCCGCCACACTGACCCACGTCCCCAAGGGCCACATCTACATGGCTTTTAATTCCCTCCAGGGATTGGGACTTCACTGCGCTGGGCAGCTGTGCCAGGGATGGACAACCCTACAACTTTTCCTTAATATCCAAACTAAACTTCTCCTGATGCAGCCTGAAGTGGTTTTCTCTCCTTTATCTCCTTTTTCCCAATCCCCTTCCTTTGAAGGGAGGACAGAAATTTCCAGCAGAGATTGCGCTGCCTGGTCTCCTGAGCCACCCACATCCCTGATCCCACATGTGTGGGGCTGGAGCAGCAGCAGCAGCAGGACATCTCTGGGGGAACCAGGACAGAGCTCATGTTTCCTGCTGTGACAGAGACAAACGACAGCCCTGCCCCATCCCTGTCCTACATCCTCACCCAATTCCCATCTTCCCACACCGAGCGTCGAGTCGGAAAGAGCTGATGGATTGTGCCAATTACTGTATCACAGACATACAAGTCACACTAATGCACAGCAAATACAGCACTCCCTTAATTACAGCTACAGACATGGACATTTGTTTGGCTTAGTAATTAAAATGTTCTATTGTGCTTAATACTGTTATCTGTATTCTTTGGTTAAGTGCAATTTAATTTGCTTTCTTAAGAAAGCTGGGTATAATTTAAAATGAAAAATTGGTCTCTTCTGCTAATTTTTCCCCCCTAATGCTCTTGTTTGCCATGGCTGCGGATCTAGAACATGGCAACTTCTGAGTTTGTTCAAAGTTTCTAGAAAGTAGTGCTGTTCTCAAGAACAAGAAACCATTTATTTGTGATTGGTTCTGAAAAATTTCCCTGTTGCTAAAGCACTTATTGAAATAAAGGAGGGACCTGCAGCATTTCCACGGCAAAGGAAGTTTCCCAAGGCAGGCAGAGGTTGCACTGGGTATCCCCTTGAGTCCCCAGCTCATAAATGATGTGCTGGAATTAGATTCACAGAATCATTTGGGTTGGAAGGGACCTTAAAACTCAACCCATCCCACCTCCTGCCATGGGCAGGGACACCTCCCACTGTCCCAGGCTGCTCCAACCTGCCCTTGGACACTCCCAGGGATCCAGGGGCAGCCACAGCTTCTCTGCCCAACCTGGGCCAGGGCCTGCCCACTCTCACAGGGAAGAATTAATTATTGTAAGTTATTAATTAATTCAGTAACAGTCGACAAAACTCCCTTAAGCCCTCTGAGGTGAAAAGTTTCCCGACAAAAGGAGAAATATTTTAGGTTTTTTCACATTTGAGGGGAAAAAAGTCTCAGAGATGATGGAGGGAGCTCAGTCCCACCCACCTGCTCAGGGAACCAGAGACTTTCTTACTCATTATTCCTTTAACAGCTCACACAGGTGGGAAGGTCTGCTAAGAAACTTGGTCTGTCGTTAACCTCATTGTTGTTATTTGACTTCTCACAGCACAGAGAGAATCTCTTCCCTGCAGGAAATGATTTTACTCTTCCTTCCCTGCCCTCTGTCCCCTCTGTGGCCACAACCACCCCACCCTCAGCTCCCTCAGGATGACCCGGGATGGAGAAAGTCCCGGGAAGGAACAGGGTCTCGGCAGCTGCAGCCTGTGGGACTGAGTGCCACCCATCCCACACAGAGCAGCAGAGACCCACACCAAGAGCTCCCAAGTCCTTTGGCTGACTCACATTTCCTGGGAGAAGGAGGATTTTGCAAACAGCACGAGCGCAGGGCGGGCTCGGAGCTCTCGAAGAATGTCCCCATTCCTGTTGGCTACACAGAAATGAGTCACCTCCAAACACTCCCCCCCCCCCAATCCCTGTGCCAACAGCTGACTTTCTCCATCGTACAGTGTCCCAACAACTGGGATGTTGTGAAATCATTCCCAAGGGATGACCCGTTCTAGTCCCAGCTGTTGCTTCCAGCGCTGTTTCGGTCTGCTCAGAGCCTCCAGGAATGATGGAGCAATGTTTAAACATCACCCACTCCCTTCCTGTAAATCCCTGGAGTGTTTTTACTCCTTATCTCAGGCTGGAGAATCTCAGACTGAATCTCAGGTCCTGTTCTCCCTGTCTGACTCATTGGCAGAGCCCAGAAATAATGATGTCAATATTCACTCAGAAAGGTCACGGACGGGTCCAGAGTCACAGACTTTGGTTCTTTAGCCCAAGGACTGAGTTTTCCCCCAGCTCACCTTCCATGCACACGTTGGATTTTGTCAGACTATGGAAATACTCTTGCAAAGATTTTTGCTTAATCTGGAGTGCAATGCCATTCAAATACCAGTGTTATCTCATCCTGAACAAAACAGGTTGCCCCGAGAGGTGGCGGACGCCCCATCCTTGGAAACGTTCAGGGCCAGGTCGAGTGTTGTTTTCTGCATTTTTTCTCAAATTCAAGGAAACCCAAACCTTGCAGAATAATAATAAACATCACATGGAATAGAAATAGAAAACTGAGGAAGGTGATGCTGTTAGCTCGGGATAAACCTTCCCACAGAAGTGATCTCAAAAGCCACAGGGTTAACTAAGTAAATCTGCGTTTGTAATGAGGATAAATCAAGCAAGTTTGGGCCACCAAAACTGGGAGCAGTCATGGAATACAAGCAAGAGGCCTCCTGGTTTGCATCCACCTGACCACCCCCAGTGAACCCCTCTCAATGTCCTAAGAGTATGGGATAATACAATTAATATATATATACAGCTCTGTATAATTAATAATACAGCAAAAGCTTCAACACTCAGATAACCACGCTCTGTCAGGCCACAGAATATATGTACTTGGAAAAACAATATGTACAATTCCAATTTTCCAGCAGAGACCAAAACAAATTAGCAGCTCGTATTCCTCTGTGCTTTGATAATCATTTGTTTCCAGTCCTGTGCTGGTGATCAGGGTTGGTGTAATGAGGGGCAGGAAATAGTAATGGCCTAATTAAACTGGGGTGGAGGGGAAGCAAACCATAAATCAGCTGGTTAGCCGGAGCTTGGTGGGCAGGACTCCCCCATGGGCTGAAAAGAAATGAATTTTTAAGAAAATAATAATAATAAATTAAAGGGCTAAGCAGAAGCAGAAAGAGAACTGGAGAATTGTTTCGACCTGGATAGTATTTACAGAAGTTATTTCTCAAAACCTTTCCCAAGACTGCAGGATGTTACAAATTACCACAGAGAACAACACGATATTCATCCCCAAACTTAAAGAGCTACTTTTGCATGGGGGACCACAGCAGAGACCAAAGGGGATGCACAAGTTAAGTTCTGCTTTATGAAATGAAGCTGCTTTGAATTTACAATAACCCCCGGATTTTTATGGATCAAGAAATCCCTGGGCTCAGCAGCAACATCCCAGCTAAGAACAGCAGCATCAGCAAAGCTCTGCTCTCCACCAAGCTCACCTGCAGGACTTAGAGCAAACTATATTTCCTGTGTAAATTGTGGCTCACCTGCAGAAGGAGGTCCCCGTGAACTCCTCCAGCTCCATATGCAGGGCCCCCAGAGTGGGAGCAGCAGGTGCTTATGGAAGGAGATTTTCTGCTGGCTTGGTAACATGAGTTTTTAGGAACACACAAAGCAGACAAGAGCTTCTGCACAGTGGTAGCATCCAGAGGCATGAATTTTTCACTACTGGAGCAAACCCAGCTATGCCAGCAAAATGTTGAATGAGACCTCGTTCCACTCTTGTCACAGGGGAAAACTGTGGATGTCTGGCAATGGCAGGGAGATGGGAGCAAACCCAAACTGTCAGCATCCTTCAGGAGAATCAGCCCCTTCTATTTCTGGATTTCCAGCTGCCTGGCTGGAGAAAATGTTAATCCACAGGGAAGTTATCACACAAAGCCCAGACCCAGAACTTTCAAGGTGTTCCTGCAGCACTCGTGGCAAACAGAGGAGCACCTTCCAGGTCAGGATTCAGCACTGCCACATTCAGGCTGTGCCTGTGTTTCCCTCAGTTATCACACTCATTGATCCACTTGGATGTCATGGAATCGGGATCATTAAGGTTGGAAAGAACCTCCAAGATCATCATATCCAACCTTCAACCAAACATACCCGTGCCACAAAGTTCCACATCTTCTCCTTTTCCAAAAGCTTCAAGGGATGGTGACCCCACCACTTTGCTGTTATAATACTGACAGTGATTATTCTTATTTGTCTTCACTGCTTTGTCCCAGAAATTTGTCCTAGATCTGTGGTGGAGCTGACACCATCCCGGTGTCACTTTTAAGGTAGTACATAATCCAAAAGGATCAGATAATCCGTTCCCTGCTGGGAAATTCCCACAATATCTGCTGTCTGGCAGGTTGTGGCACTCCCAAAAGTGGGAAAGTTGTGCCTAAACAGTGGAGGTCTGACCATGGCTGGAAACAACTCAACAGGATGAGACTGGACATCAACACGATGCAAGTTTTGCATCAAATGCCTAAAAAACCATCCAAGAATGTTGGATCATGAAGAGTCCTGTGTTTGTGACATTTTTCTCCCCCTTCCTGTGTCAGTTCAGGCCCATGTCAGACAGGAGGGATCCTCCTGGGTGGAATTTCCTGATGGAGTTTTTCAGCGTCTCCTGCCAGACACATCCCAGTGCCCAGAAACAAAAAAGCTGCCATCCTTCTACCCCCAGCACGAAACTAGAGTGGAAAAATATGTTGGGCAGGAAAATTTTGGCTACTACACATATTGTTACATCCACCAGCCACCTGAGAACATCGGCTGGCAGGAGGTGTTGGGAGCATTTCAAACTCTAAGCAGCAGTGATGGATTCGAGCACCATTTGTCCTTCAGGTAAACCAGAGAAGAGAGAGATGTACAGGGAATGTTGCCAGAAGAAATTAATAGGAGTTACCAACATAATCTGCTTAAATTCTCCATAGGAATCTTTATTTCTAGGGGTACTTGAGGGGGGTTTGAAAACAGAGCCTTTATTCTGCCCTGGCCCTGCTCAGGGTTGGCCCTTGATCACCACACACAGGATATGAACATTTCATTGTGGTTCTGTCCCAAAAGGCACATTTGGGGTGATGAACAGGGCAGAAAGGCACAATATAATATAGGATCTTATCTAAATTATCTCAGTTGGGGGTTTCTATTTAATTTTTCCCTTCTCTCTACCCTGGTTTCAGAGAAGCCCTGCCCTGGCATGGGGTGAGGTTAAAACAAGTACAGGGTTCAGCCCACGACACAAACCAAATACAAAAATACACATTTTAATTCCATTTGAACACCATGTTCTTCTTCCCAGCTCCCTTTGTAGGGTCTCTGTGGGGGTTTTGAGGTATCACACACCCAGCAGAGACAAACCTCTTCAGGTCCGGCACAAATTCCAGCACCAACCTCGAAAACTTCCCATTCTTCCCAACCCATACACGGAAAACACAGGCAGGCACAACAACCTAAATAAACACAATTATAAACACTAATTTTGATAGATGCACTTTTGGTCTTCTGAGCATCTCGCTGAGTGATTTTTGGAGGGGAAAAAAGTGAAATACTCAGCTCTGAACCAAATCGTGTCAAATTTGGTGCCAACTCTAACAAAGGACAATGTGAAAGGGAACTGTGCTGCAGAAAATACTGTAATTGTACTTTTTGAAAGCAATGTCAAATCATTGACACCGACTTGGTATGAGACATGCAGGAAGGTTATAATCTATATCAGCCATAAATTAGATCCTAATCCAAACTCATCACTCTGATAGTTGTTAGTCAGATTATTTGGGTGCCTGTTTAGCTCAGGGATTTTGTGTTTTCTCGTATATTTTTCAAGCTGTTGTCTTTTCCTCAGCATTTCCACATGAGATTTGCCAATAACCTTTGCAGGAGATTCCACTGCAGTTATGACACAAAAAAGTTAAACACAAGCCAAATCAGAAATATAAACTCACTAAAGGTTTGTGAAGAGAAAAATCCGTGTCTGGCAGAAATGATGAAGACTCGGGGTCTGGCGGGTGACATTCAGATTGCAGCAATTTGGGGCAAATGTTTATGAGCTGCCAAACATATTCCTGGAAAACAAAATTCACATCAGCTCCAAAGTGAGCAGTTATCCCATTTAACACATATATGGATTTACACGCCCCAAATCCCTCCATGTGATGAAGCAAGATCTTAAAAGTTCCTTGTTAATCACCATCAGATGTTTAATGTGCTCATTATCACCTACTTTGATGTGATTTCATACAGCTATGACATGAGGATTTCACAGGAAGGTTGTACCTTCCAGATGGAAACGAAAACACAACAACACTTTTGTGCAAATACATGAGAAAAAAAACGAAGAAAAGCATATTTCCCAGAGAAAACAAGCTCTTGTTTTCTTGAGGATCCTCCCTCAACTGCCAAAACTATGACAACAAAAGCCACTTTGGAGATTGATTTAAGGGAGATTTTAAAAAGATGCTTCGGTGGCATTTATCTTATTTTGTTATTCCTAACAAAGTCTTGTGGATTAATTAGCACAGGCCAAACACAGGGAGAAGGTGAATCCCACCTCCAGTTCCTGGTATCGTGGAGCTTCTCAAGTTGAAGGTACATTTACAAGGCACATTTAAGGCCTACCCTGTGAATTTGTACATCATATTTACTGCAGATGAGCTTTAAGGTCCTTTCCAACCCAAACCATCCCATGATTCTTTCTAGAAAACAGCTTTTCCATCAGAGCCTCTGGCAAAAGTCATCTCAAGACCCTCAGCATTTTTTCACTTTGGGTCTCCCACCAAAACCCAGTTTTAAACCAAGAAACTGGAAAAACTCTGACACCTGGGTTACATCTGAGTAGTTGGAGTTTAGCAACTGGTGAGCAGAACGTGGAGTTCCTCAATGCACCAAACCCCAAATCCAGGGGGGGAAGAGAACAAGGGAGGTGGGTAAAAGTGCCAAATAAATCCATTAATCACCCTTTTGCAAACTGTCACATGAATCCCCCTGTAAACGACCGGGGACGTTTGAGCAACAGATCTCCCCCACATCCCTCAAACCCGCGACGTCCCTTCAGCTGCTCCCTGTGCCTCCCTCCACCCACGGCTCCATCTCTACCTTCCTTCCTCCCGACCCTGCCAACATCTCAAAAGCTGCCAAATTTTCATAAGCAACCTATTTCCAGCAATGCTTCTCTACCTCAAGACGTGTAATTCCTCCCAAAGCGCTCCCCTGGAGCCGGGCCCAGGACTGGCAATATGTTCATCGGGGATCAGGGAGAGGTTTTACGTCTCAGTACCTATGGCACCTGTCAGGATAATACCAGGCATTTTCCACCCACCGCGCAGGAGAGCATCCAAACTTCCTGTGGGATGTGCAAAACCAGCACTCAGCCCTGGGAGCCATCCAGGCATGGTTATCAGGGAGAGAAAAGCTATTTCTGCTGGCTTGCAGGAATTGATGGCACCATTTAATGGCTCGTCTTTAGAGGCGCCCGTGTATAACCCAGTTTTTCCACAGCTGCTGGGACGTAAATAAATCCAGTATTAGCTCCTTTTTACACTGTAGGGTGGAATATGAATAGTCCTGGGCATAATTCAATGTTTAAAACATTTACCATTCTTCAGTCCACGACATGAAATTTTTTACTTGCTTAAGGTATGGAAAGGACAAAAATATTATATATATTCTGTAGACTTATCTTCCTAAGTAGGATAGGATTTCTGGAGAAAATGTCATTGGGTGGATCATTTTTTATCATCAGATGAGATTTCAAGGGCTCCTTTTGAACAGTGCATCCCTACTCCAGTGATCAAGAAATATTAGTGTATGTGATACATGAAGAATCCCTAAAATATCTGCACTTGCTTTACAGAATTAGCTGCACTCGAATAGTACCCGAATATAAAATCCTGAATTTTTTTGCACATCCTGTTACCTAAACAGGCAAAATCATCTGCTCCAGCTGAATTTACTAGAGGGAAAATGTCTCTCTTGTTACCTATCATTTTACTCCAGGCTTCCCTTCTTAAAGTAGCAGCATTTCAGCTGAAAATTTCCATCCACTCTTAGAAACACTCGACACAGAAAAGTAGATACAAACTGATAGTTTTCTTCCCCATAAACACAGCTCTGGGCAGCGAAACACCTTCTATTTTGTTTCAGCAATAAATCACTTCCCTGACTCGAGTTAGTAATGAGATTTTTAATCACGTGGATGGAACGTATCCTCAAGTTAATAAAAAAGTATGGCTTCCTCTTTATCTTTAATAAAAGATTTGTACACTGCTCAAATGATTACTATTACATTTTTAAGAACCCAGGATTGATGCTTTTCAATTCTCCTCCCTATTTTTTCCACACTTTTATAATTCAAAGGTAATATAGGGAAGAGTTAATAATTCACGAGGTAATTTTAAGGCTTTTATTCAGAACCTTTTTCCTATTGACTTAAGGATGGGCCATAAAATATCCAGGTATTACCATCCCAGCAAATTGCAGACGGAATCTCTGAATTTATGCAAGCCAGGATCCGTGTTTAAGAATCAGAGCACATCATTCCAGCCTTGGAAGGGTACAGGGCAGGAAATAGCTTCACAGCACTATTTCAACCAGAATATTTCATGTCTTCACACAGTTCTGCTTTTTTCGCCCTTGTTTGCAGGTTTATTCTTGACGGAGTTATTTTTGCAGTTGCCAAGAGACAAAGGAAGCTGGGGAATGTTTTTTAGGAAAGGTAAATTCTGCTGCGCTCCCACCTGCACCAGATCCACCCCAAACCCTCCGCTCTGGGAAAGCTCAGCTGGACAAAACATGGATTGTCACCACAGAAAATAAAGGACTCGGCTGAGATTAAAACATCAAAACTGGCTTCCACTTCGTACAATCCAGGAACATCCCGTTTCAGTAGCAGCAGATGCAAAGTGATGCCGTTGGGTTGAGGCCGAGCTGTCGCTGCCTCCGTGAGGGACAATCCTGGAATTCCTGGGGCAACCAACTCCAAAGGGCCACTCCATGAGCTCACTGAAGGGGGATCATCCAAAAAAAATTCCTCAAAAAAGTGGCTTTTTTGGATTGTGCCTGTTCCTTGTTTGCAATGAGGAATAAAAGTCAAAATGGGATTTGGGGGTGTGTCAGTATTTGGTCCTTGTAAATTCATTTAATTTATTTTTTAAAATAATTACCTCACTTTAACTTGTTATTTAATCTCCTTCTCTCAGAGTTGCTCACCAGGCTGTGTTTTGCTGCCTTCACAAAATACCTGATTAGTAACAGCCTGGCTGCAATATATAATTTGATGTTGGGAAGGAATTCTTGGCTGTGGGGCCCTGGCCCAGGTTGGGCAGAGAAGCTGTGGCTGCCCCTGGATCCCTGGCAGTGTCCAAGGGCAGGTTGGAGCAGCCTGGGACAGTGGGAGGTGTCCCTGCCCATGGCAGGGGATTGGGATGAGTTTTAAGGGCCCTTCCAACCCAAACCATTCTGGGATTCCATACTTGGTCAGGCTTCTTAACTTTAAAGAAACAAAGGATTTTTACCAGTGTTTTTCTCCTTCCAGCTGCAAAATAACAACTGCAAAGGACTCACCCACCTCCTACAGGCTTTGAGGTGCTGCTAAGGAGTAACAAGAGTAGCGAGCAATGAAAAGTGATGCCAATTATTAATTCCACTTCTAAAAAACAAAATCAGACTTGAGGTGTGTATCTCGTGTACCACTATGAGATCCTGCTTCCTGTTCCCCTAAGTCTGCCAAGTGTTTTACCATCCCAAGGAAAAAGTTCATCCCTTTATGAACTAACAGTAACACCAACCAGATTACATTTAATTCCAGGCCAGCTCTGGGCACATCCTCCGTGCTCCATCTAATTCCCATCTCTGCTGGAGTCGCTCTGAACTGCTCTTCTTGCTTTGACCTCCCAAAAAAAAACTCCTGACCAAAGTTTTCAGCCTCAGTTCTCCAGCTCCAAAAATGCAAATTGCTGTCAGGCTCTTCAGTTCCCTCTGCAAGACAGGCAGCATATGTCATGTGCATAATTCAGGGCTTTACATGGCTGCTTTTCCATGGAGGTTTAAAAAGGAACTGCAGACCTTGTACCAAACTCAAACCCTCTGCCACAATAATGACAATCTTGAAATGACCTGAAGTCTAAGACTAGATTAGTGTAGGGTTTTATTTTTAATGCAATGGGATAGCAACACAATCAATTTAGTATTTTTTAGACAGGATTGAAAATACACTTTATACAGCCAAGGGTTTTGCAGGTGAAAGTTTGTGTCAGGAAATAGTTCCAGAGGAACAACGTGGAAAATATAGTTTGTGTTATCTCCAGGAAAACGTGGCAGCAAAGTAAGGGGAAAGTTGTTCCCTTTTTAGTGAGCTGAAAAAGAAATCCATGTGCGCTGTAACAAGTGGCCTTCAGCATCCTGAGAGCATCTCCAGGCTCTGGAGCTGAGGAGTGGAACAGAGAGCTCAGAGGGACAGCAAACGAATTCTGTGAGCTGCTGACACTGCTCCTCTTGGTCACACACAGACATCTCTCTTCTCCCTAAAGGAATATCCCAGGAGGACCCAGAAGCACAGAAACACCCCAAGAAAACCATCCCTGGAGTTTCTGTCTCCTGCATTTCCACAAGAGAGATAAATGGCTCAGTATTGTGCACAGCCATGTGATAATTCAGCACCCACCAGCACACAAGCTGTGGAAGTGGAAGTTTTAATGTTGGGATCCTCATTTATGTCCCCAAAGATTCGGCTTCTGTTTTAGTGTTGAGCATGATTAGAAGCAGCCCAGCCAACTGAGCAAACCCCAAATCCTGCCCCAAATAAGGTTTTTAAAAAAAAACCCAAACCTTTGAATGACTCCCAGCACTCAGCCTGGCAGAGCCTGCCAGGAACAAGGGAATTTTGGAGATGGCATATCATCAATTTTCTTCATTTGTGTCAGAAGTTGAGCAGCTGCCTCCTTACCAGGCTGAAGTGGAGCCAAAAACCTTGTCAGGCAGCTGAAGGAAAAGGAACTCATCTCCCAGACCCAAAAGTGCAGCACATTTTGGGGTGGGCATGTGGCAATATCACTGTTCCATCATCGACTGGCCATGTTTTGCAGAATGAATGGGGGAAAGGATGGGTTTGTTTGTTTACATTGCTTGCTCAGGGAAAGCAGCCTGCCACACATACCTGAACTCCCCAGGTTGGATGGTGATTTATTTACTTATGGGCAGCAAAAGGATTTCACCATCATCTTCCCCCACTCTGCTCAGGGCTGGGAAATACGATTCACCCCCCTGGAAATAAGGAGATGCACGTGGACTTTGTGTGGGAAAAGCAGCTCTGGCCCCAGGCACGGGATAAATAATCCCAGTGTTTAAATCAGGTACTGGCTCCAGCCATGGATTGTGGCGGAGTGGGAAAAGCCAGTCCTAAATTTGTGTCTGCTGGAGTGTGTGCTGGGCTGAGGGACCCTCAGGACAGCCCCAGCAGGCACTTTGGGCTGCCCAGCTCCAAGGATGGGATGTTAAATTCCAATTACATTCCAGCAGTTACTGCTCAAGGAGCTTTGCCAAGTGGGATCTATCACTGGAAGGCACAGTTTGGTCAAACTGAGGGAATTTATTAATCTTAATTCAGCCCAGAACACAAGTGAGGGAAGGTGGTGGCATCCTCCCCTTGTCACCAGCTGAAGCCTTGGACTCCCACAAATCCAGGGGTCATCATTCCCACCATTGTCTGGTCTCTTCCAAGACATGTTTTGTGATCTCATTAACACAAAAAGTCACGTATTTCCCCATTTGGAGTGACAGGTTAGATCCCCCTTGGAACAGGGTGGGGGAAGGCTGGATGTTGGGAGGAGGTGCTGCTCTCTCCGTGTGGGATTGGGGCTTTTCAGGCCACATTTGAGGGCAGGAGGAGTTGGCACCTGCAGCCATAACAGGGTATTGTCTAATTATGCTTTGACAGAATGGTTTGGGTTGGGCAGCAGCTTAAAATCCATCCCATTCCACCTCCTGCCACGGGCAGGGACACCTCCCTCTGTCCCAGGCTGCTCCAACCTGCCCTTGGACACTCCCAGGGATCCAGGGGGATGAACCTGTCAAGTCCCCACCATGAAGGTGCCATACACAGGGTCAGAGTTCCAGTGAATAAATAAATGAATAAATAGACATTGAGGATCCTCCCTGGCCACCTTCCTCCAGCCAGCTTTTCCCTGAAATGTTTATTTACTACACAGCCAGGCTTTTGGCAGAGTTCCCACTGCAGAATGTGCTGCCCAGATATTACAAAGTGAACTCCAAAAGAATAAAAAAATTAAAAAAAAAAAAAAAAAAGACTTTTTGTGTTCTCAGATCTCCCCTCCCACACAGATACCGCTTCAATTCAGAGCTGTGCCTTTAAGGCACAATTTTGCCCAGAATTTCTAGAATGCATGGTTAAAGAGAGATGAGCTTATAGATCATGGGCAAATTTGAGATATTTACCAAAAATGCTTTCTTACTTTTCAGAGGTCTAGAAATGAAAAAAAAATAAATTAATGTCTATGAAGATATCATTGCAGTTGTATTTTCAATATGTTTAAATAATAATTAAAGAAATCAGTTGTATAATAGTCCAAGAAGATTTTGGCATTCAGGTATTGCAGAGTGTAAGTATGTATATATATAGATAAATACATCTAGATAGATAAATATAAGTATGTATTTGACTACTTTCACAATGAGATTCCAGTCATGATTAAAAAAAATATATATCTTGAAAAACCGAGATATATAAATGCAAATGAGTAAGAAAAGCGTGTTTTATCCGCTTTTCCTGTGGATCCAGCACTTGCAGGGCAAACCAAGCCCATCCAATCTCAAGGCCCTGCATCCTGCCCAGCTCTCCACAACTATTCCGGGGATGGAAATGCCTCCTGACAAATTCACAAGCTGCAAATGTACAGCCATGAAATCCAATAGCCTCACAGCTGTGCACTTGGAACTTGTGAATGCAGGGAAATGTCTGAATTGGCAGCGGGCTCTGGCAGATGATCCCGGTTTACAGATGACACTGGAGGCTCTGCCAGGCTGACGTTGGACTCTCCCCCTGATTTGTTGTTGTTGTTGTTGTTGTTGTCATTCCACAGCTCCTTCCCTGAGATGTCCTGGGCTCGCAGTGCCTGTTCTTCTATTTACTTTTCTGACTCTGCAAAGAGCTAGAATTGCTCAGCTCAGTTTCCCTGGGCTCTGCTGACAAGGAACAGTGTTTATTCTGGAAAAAAAAACCTTGCCCTTCCTGTGCAGTATTTCAGAGGCACAAAGACCAGGTTTTTTGGTCTGTTCAGAATACCTTGAATATCACTGCAGGTGACTCGCTTCATCAATAGTTAGTTGTGATTGTGTTTGGGGACTTGTGATCTGCATATTTTCAGACCACTTGGGGAGCAGGAAGGATTGCTCACTGAAGAACAGAGGCCTCCCCATGACCTGTGGTGATGTTCAGTGGTGGCCCTCAGTGCCAACCTGGCCTGATTCCGTACTCAGATGGATGACATCTCAGGAAAAGAGTCACAGCCCTTGTCCCCAGTCCCTCTCCAGCTCTCCTGGAGCCCCTTTAGGCTCTGCAAGGGGCTCCAAGGTCTCCCTGGATCCTTCTCCTCTCCAGGTGAACATTCCCAGCTCTCCCAGAGCAGAGGGGCTCCAGCCCTTGGAGCATCTCCGTGGCTTCCTCTAGACTTGCTCCAGGAGCATCAAGTTCTTCTGATGTTGAGGGCCCCGGTGCTGGACACGACACTCAAATAAATTTCAGGTTATCATTCTTCTCCCCTTTTGGAGCCTTTTGCCCTCAGCACTGAAACGTTTGACTGGGATCTGTGACCAGACTGGAATGAAGAACGAAACCAGGTACAAAACATGGGCTCTTTGTGCCCTGAAGCCACACTGAGATGACAACTAAATTCCTAGAGAGCAAGTGAGTTGATGACACAAGAGCAAAGTCCTGCTTCAGTAGGACTGCAGCAAACTTGCTTTAAAAAAGCCAAATTTGAAGTCATTTTGGCAAAGGTTCAACACACACAGTTCCATCCCTGCACAGAGAGTCCCTTCTGCCTGTGAAATCATGCACTTACCAAAATAAACTACAGGAACTCTGGAAAAACCCAAATAAACAACACAAAATATCCATGTGTGCGATTTCCAAATAAGGTGAGGGACAATCAGCTTTATTTCCTATGGCTGTTTTTCTGCTGCTGCTCCTGCTCAAAAAAACCCATCTGAGATTCCAGACAAGGCTCTGCACCACACTCAGTAATGTTTTCCTCTAGATAGCCAAGCTCAGAAATTGCCTCCCTGTAGGGATGTAGATACATAACTTGGATTACTGTGCCAGAAAAATTGAATTTTTTTATAGTATAGCACAGTATATTTAGCATATTTAGACTATTTAATATATTTAATATATATTATATTGAGTATTTATTTTATGATGTACATTTTAGCAAAGGTTGATTGTGGTATTAACTGGTTTCCTTGCACAGACTTTTAATGTGAGAAATGTTTCATCCATTTAAAGCTGCCTTGAATCACCAGATCTTGGGGACACAATTCTTGTTCTGAAAAAGCCTCAGATTCCTTATATGAACCATGAAATATTATTTCATTTGAATTCTGTGAGCTTCCGTGAAGTCTTTAACAACTGGAATTATCCAGCAAAACTTTTCATGGGAAGACTTTAGGTTATTGCAGTCAGAGAGGAAGGAAAATTCTCTGAACTTCCAAAATAACCCTCTTTCTTTGGTTTTTTTTCTCTGTGTATCTGATTTTTGATGGAGAAAGCAACACATGAATTGGGTCCACAGAACCTGTGCCATGGCAAATCCATGGGGGAAAAACAAGGAGGTGCTTCCCCGTGCCCTGATCCCTCTGGGCCTGAGGGAAGGACAGGCCTGAAACTGCATAAAAATTGAAAAGGTTAATAATTAACCAAAATTATTCTCAATTTTTCATGAAGGCACAAGAATTCAGAGCATCTTCCTCATCCTTCTTTTGGATTTCGATGCTTTTGAATAGGACGGGATATTTTTCCTTGGAAATGGGCTGAAAATATACAGGCCAAGGGTTTGTTTATGGAGAAATGATGGACCAAAGGAGGGGCGGCTCATTTCCAGCCCGTTTCTCCAGGCAGCAAACACACAGAAATATTTCTTCTCTCCCCCTCCACTGCTCCCTTTTTTATCTTTCTGGAGAGCTGTTGCACAATTTGCTGTTCCACAGGATTTCAGCACGAAATATTCACCACTTTCAAGGCTCAGGAGTTGTTTTTTTCCATTCACCCCAAAAGCTTTAACTGTGCACGTCACCCTCCTCAAATCCTACACAGAAATGGGCAATGAGGGTTTTGTTTACTCATAACTTGGCAGAGCCACAACAAAGAACAGAATGTAAAGAATGAGCTCCCTTCGCAAAAGTCATTCACGGGGAAACAAAAGCCTTTACCTTCCCCAAAAACGGATTTTCCAAGTGGGCCTCATCTCTCCCATGAATTGCTCAGCATTTACAAGGAGCTCTCAGACAACTGAGAGATATTTGAAAGCCGATCTGAAAACAGGAGGGATGAGAAAGTTCTGCTGGATCTGATCCTTTTTCATTAAAAGAGCATTAAGGAAATGCGGCCTTTTCACCGCTGCAATCCCAACCTGCCGCCGCTTTCCACCCAACGTGTGGAAACCTGCTGAATGCAGGCTCCTTCCAACTTCCCCACGGCTGTGGCAGCTGGAGGGATGTGTTCCCACCTGCTTTTGCCGTGTGTCATTCCTGAGGTATGTCTCAGAAAGCCAATTTAGCTCTAAACTGTCAGTTTGGCTGAAGCCAAGACTCGTTTTTGTTATTAGATGACATCCACCCGAGTGGCTCCTGTTCCTCTCGTTCCCAGCTCCCCACAGCTCTCCCCCCAAAGAGAGTATCTGGTCTTTGTTGCATTATTTTTTTTAATGAAAATGCCCATTTTTAAAGCTCCCAAAGGAAAACCACAGGTGGTTGATCCTACAGAAGTGCTCCTTCCCCCACAGTTGTCCCCAGAGAAGGGACCATCCAAACGTGGCTGCAGAGTGCTTCTGGAAGACATTAAAATCTCATTAAAACTGTTAAAAACTTCTTCCCCAAAGCCCTTTTGATGGCTGGCTGCCTCTCCTCTCCTGTGCTGGTGATGGAATTAAAGCTGCCAGGTAGATCTTCTCCCATTTCTGCCGAATTTCAGGGGGATAGGAGAGAGTGGGTGTGGGGAGGGAAGGCATCTCGAGTACAAGAAAGGATGATTATCAAGTCTAAAGAGAGCACGTCACAAAATGAAGGAATATAAGGCTATTTTTAAAGCAATTATTTTGTTTTCAAGATGAAAACGTGCTGCAGTGTTCCCCCTCTGCCTGGCATTCCACGGGAGGGGTTGGCATTTAGCTGGCAAAATTAATTCCCTTGAAGAAAAGCAAATTGAAGCGCTGCAAGCAAAACAGGAAAGCAGAAGATGAGAGTTTTGTTTCCTCTGTTTTGAACAGGGAAGAAATTATGTTTCCAAGACTTGATTAATCCAGGGCCCAGCTCTGCAATAACAAGCACAGCGACTCCTGAGATGGTTCATCCCCCTGGTACGATGTAAATGTGTGAGTTGGGATGAATCTCTTCACCCAACTATCTGCATAACTTATCAGGAGATATTTTGGAAGTTTAGAAGCCTCTCCAATAACTTAGGGAAAATTGGGGACTTTCAGGGAGGAGGAAAAAAAAAAAAAGAAAAAAGGAAAAAAATTGTGACCTGTTACGTAAACCTGTATTTTAAGAAGTGAACTAGAGACAGGAGGAAGGATCACAGGGGTTGGACACATAACCAGCTGTCCCAATTTGGCTGAGCTGTTTTAGCTGTCAGTGTGTGAATTCTTAATGTGTGATGATTATGAAGTGCAGAGAGAGAGCTCAGCTCTCATTTGAATTATTTTGCCTTTGCCTCAGAGTAGCAGCACAGGCAGGGGCTGCCGCCCCAGAGCTCCTGCTGCTGACTTCTCCCTCTGGGATCCACACGAAGCCACTTCCAAACCTTAAACCACACAATATTCACGTATTAAGATCCAAAGTGATAAAATCATGCTTATCCCAGGCTCAAATTTTCCTGACACCTTCACTAATTACACAATGTAATGAAATCCCAGAAGCGCTGAAATAATTGTTCCAGCAGGAACTCAGCCAGCAAAACACCTATGGAAGCTTCTTCCCATTCACTCATCACTGTGGGAAGAAATCTCACAGTCCTCTCCAAAAAAACCCCCTCACACAGATGTCTTGCAGCATAGCAAGACATTATCAGATTCAGGCTTGGAGTGAGCATGTTCCAAAATCCAAAATAAGGAATGTTTTGCCAGGCGCTCCTTACCCACCATAGGAAAGAGAGGGGGATCCAGGGTGGGCACCAAACACCTGAACCCAGAGCAATCATCTCTGTTTGGAGGTACAACCATAGAACCATGGAATTGATAAGGCTGGAAAAGATCTCCAAGGTCGTCCAGTCCAACCATTCCCCACCACTGACCCACGTCCCCACGTGCCACATCCACATGGATTTTAAATCCCTCCAGGGAGGGGGGATCCACCACTGACTCTTCCCTTTTTGCAGGAAGAAATTTTCCCTCAATATCCAATCTAAGCCTCCCTTGGTGAACCTTGAGCCCTTTTCCTCTGGTCCAAGGGGTTGTTCCCTGGGAGCAGAGCCTGCACCCTCCCACAGTTCCCCCCTCCTGTTGGGAGTTGCAGAGAATTCCAGGTGCTCCCTGAGCCTCCTTTTCTCCAGGCTGAGCCTCCCCAGCTCCCTCAGCCCCTTCCCCAGCTCCATCCCCTTCCCTGGACACACACTGAGGACACAGCTGAGCAGGAGCTGCAGGGAGACTTTTCCCTGATCTCCAAACTGAGGACATGGAGGCTCCATGTCACGACTCTCATTTGGAAGACTGAGAAACCTTCCCCTGCTGGAGGTACCCAGGACAGACCACCCAGCCCTGGCACAGGTGTCTGCACGGCCCCGCACCACGGACTGCGTGCCCAGACCCCCTCCCAGGCGATCCTAAGGCAGATCCTCAGCTTTCCCAAGGAAATATTTTCAAGCAGGATTGAACTTTTGTAGTGTTTTAAAACTCACACAGGCAAACGGGATCGCAGAGTGCCCAGATCTGTCAGATCTGTTCTCGGCTGTAATCCTCAAACATGTCATTATTGGGTGCTGTGTGAGCAAAGCTGGGCTTGGCTGCCGTGGCACTGAGCTCCAAATTAGTTTATGGATAAAGTTCCTTCACAATGCCTTCCATCTTTCACTCCATCTTATCTTAATGAGTGCTTAACCTCTTAAAAATAAATTACTGCCAGAGAGGCTAAATACGGAGTATTAAACTCTCCAAGGATGAATGTCCCTGCTCAGGTAGCTCCAACCACCTTGAAAACAACTGCAGTTTCCAACTGAACTGGAAAAATAATTTCCACTGCTTTTAGTATTTTAGATCTCATTTGTAATTACAAGGTCACACTATTTTTTATAGGTATGTGAGGAAAATAATATAGTCTGAAAAATGTACCTTTCTTCTGGGAAGCTGGAACTGCACCCTCAGCATTTTGGGTTTGGAATCTATTTAAGAATGTGCTCAGAACCTTTTAAAAATGAAAATATTATTTTGTAAAAAGTATTGTAGAATATCCTGAGTTGGAAGGGACTCACAGGGACCATCAAAGTGTAACACCTGACTTTGGCATGGAATCCTTGACTGAATCCAAGCCACAATCCAGAACAACCCCCCTCTCAGGCACTGCTGCAGGAAGGACTTAAATCTCATGAAACATCATCTGTGTGGCCTGAGAGTCATTCAGGTACCTCCCAAGATGCACCTGACCACATCCCGAAGTTGTGGAAGGCATCCCCATGACTCTGAGACCTGCAAGAGTCCAACACAGCCAATACTACAATGCTCACGTCCCATCGGGAGCAGCCCCTCGCTGAACCAGGGAGCCTCCATTTTAAAATCCACTCAGAGTTGCAGCACAGGTTATGGAAGATGATTATGCCATTAAATCTACTCGTATCCCTGGATAGAACTCCTGCTTGAGAAGCTGAGGAGCAGGTTATGGATAAGAGGGTTTGTTGGATTTGTGCCATTCCAGAAACAACTTCTACAGCTTTTGAGCAGAAAGGCAGAAAACAAGATTCTGGACATCCTTAGTGAGGATAGTCCAAGGGCTGGAGCCCCTCTGCTCTGGAAAAGGGCTGGGAATGCTGGGGGGTGTTCACCTGGAGAAAAGAAACTTCCAAGGAGAGCTTGGAGCCCCTTGCAGAGCCTGAAGGGGCTCCAGGAGAGCTGGAGAGGGACTGAGGACAAGGGCTGGAGGGACAGGACACAGGGAATGGCTTCCCAGTGCCAGAGGGCAGGGAGAGATGGGAGATTGGGCAGGAATTCCTGGCCCAGGTTGGGCAGAGAAGCTGTGGGTGCCCCTGGATCCCTGGGTGTGTCCAAGGGCAGGTTGGAGCAGCCTGGGACAGTGAGAGGTGTTCTCTTCCAATCTAAACCAGTCCGGGATTCTCTGACATCAAAGCAGGAGCTGCTCTCATCCTGTGTGCATTGCATGTGATCATGTCACTGGATTTAAAAATAAAAAGGAAAACATAATAGAATTTCCCTTTAAAATCTCTGCTTTCTTTTGCCTCACAACTGGCCTTTAGTTCATGTTGGGAATTGCAAGAAGCAGGGGATGTCCAAACTGTCCCCCACACCCTGTCTGCTCAGGAAACTCACTGTCATGCAAAATTCATTACTTTCTTTTTTTAAAAAAATACATCTAATTTGAAGTTCATGGTCCAGCATCTCTGACTCATAGCCATAAGTGTTGCACAAGAGGAGAACTGTATGGAACAAAGGTTAATTTGAGGTTAAAATACCCTTTCCTAATGAAACCCAACTGGAAACATGCTGGATTCAGAGACAATTGACCTTTCATTTCTGATTGCTGGCTCAAGAAATTTGGTGCCTGTAGCCATGAGCAAGAGAGGGCAGGTAGAGAAAGCAAAGCTGGGATTATTTTGAAATGTTTCAAGTGAATTCCTTTCCGTCACAGCTTTAGGACACCTACACCTTCCTCATCCCAACGTTTGAGTTTTCAGCCAACACCAAAACCCCATCTGTGCAAACCTCAGATATTTAGAGACCAGAAATCTCCCAAAGCAGGAGGCAGTTTTAAAGAGACATTTTTTAACCTTTGGCTTTTGTATTTTCAAGTTTTCTTCCACACCAGGGAGGGCTGGACACGTCCTTCCACGCTGCAGCTCCGACCTCTGCGGCTTTGGGAAGAATCCCACTCATGACAAGACTCCCAACAGCGTCGGGAGGTCTGGCAGCCACGAGATCACCCTTGAAAAAAATAAATGAAGCAAGAAAAAAAGCAATGGAGGAGGAGAGGAAAGGATGGAAAAGCAGCAGGAGAGCAATGTCATTTTGTAAGCACGAAAAACTATTCCTGAGGTCAAAACTGAAGCTGTTCCAGGAGTTTGTGATTAAATCCTGCTTTGCTCCAAACTGCTGACGTGCCGAAATCCAAGTGATTTGGGGGGTGTATCCATCTGATAGGACTTGTTCCTGTGGGGTCATTTGCCTACTTGTTTTCCTAGAAACCTTGGCTCCCCGTCAGCTGCTCAGATGGGCCATTGGGAAAGCCAGATTCCCAGGCTCCCCAGAAAGCCGGAATTAAAGGGAATTAATTATTGATACAAGTCTCTGCTATGCTCGTTTGCCTTATCAAATGAATCTGTAGCTGTGCCCGTGGCGTGGGAGCAGCAACATCTGATGGGCTCGAAGGAGGCAAAGAGCTCAGCTGAGCAATGCTCCTGCCCCGGGCTCCCTCTCCCGAAAAATAAGGAGAGAAATGACAAGTGCGAACATTCTGGGGAAGTTTCAAAGAGTTAA
>WEKX01025681.1:348391-384425 GCA_013390025.1 Pitta sordida | reverse complement strand
GCCGCCTGCCCCGATGGATGCTGGGGGTTTTAGGGTAAATACCTGGTGAAATCGTAAAATCCTGGGCATTTGGGGCTGGTTTAGGCCATAAAGATGAACAGCGGCTCCTTGCAGCTCTCCCAGTTCGGGACTGGGATTTGATCCCCGAGGTCCCGCAGCTTTTCCTGCTCGGAGCGGGCAGCAGCTGTGGCACAGGGACGAGGGATGGGAGCTGCAGGGATGCAGGGATGCTCTGCACTGTGCACCGATGCCATTAGGTGGTGCTTGAAACAGAAGATTGCAGGAGAGAAAAGCGAGAGCTGGGGTGCTGCCCAGGCAGCTGCTCGGTGAGTGGTTTATTCTGGAAATTAAAAAAGAAAAAAAATAATATTTAGAAAGCTCATTTTAGGATTCAGCTTCCACTTTAAAATTCTGATTTCTAAGCCTTGTGAGAGCTGAGTAATTAAATAAATAACTAGTCAACGCTTCCTCCTGCCTGGAGCATCTCTGCTGACACACGCACACACCTTTAAATTCCCTTCAATGAGCCTCTGACACTTGGGTGCTCAGCCAAACTTCTGCCCTCATGCCCCAGATCTTTATCTCTCTCCAAAGGCTGGTAAGTTTTGAGTCAGAGAGTGAAACACTGTTTAATGCACCAGCTCTGGCACAGGTTTCCAGGAAAAACTCTCCAAGGAAAATCTCAGCAGTAAATAAGGTCTTGATTCTGCATGGGAAGCAATAGGTGCCCTGTCCTCTTCTTCAGGCAACACCTACAGGTGCCAGGTATGGATTTGCATATTTATATATTTATATTTACACATTTTCACGACTTCCCTGTAAAGTTACATTCATGGAGAGTGGCCTGGGACAAGCACAAAGAAGAGTTCATTAAATTAAATAATTGCATCCTGTAAGATTTAGTGGCCACAAATTCATTTGTCAGTCCAATCTTGTCTAGATTCCACCCTGTAGCAGTGAGATCCAGGAGCTGGTCTGGATGATCCTTGTGGGTCCCTTCCAACTCAGGGTAGTTCCATGATTCCCTGATTCTATGAAGAAACAGTCCTTTTATTTCTCTTTATCCATCTCTCTTGTAATTTCAATTCTTGCATTATTGAATTATCATGAAATAATGAGCAATCATTCCTTATTCATGTTCTCCGTGCCATATAAAATCTCAATTTTATAACGACTATATTTTAACAAGTCTCACAGCAAAGGACAAAATGGCTGAAGATTAAAAAATACAGAATCAGAGATCGGGGGATTTTTGAGGCTGGAAAAGGCCTCAAAGACCATCGAGTCCAACCATTCCCCAGCACTGCCAAGGCCACCACTGACCCATGTCCCCAAGTGCCACATCCACACATTTTTTGAACATTTCCAGACTTTTCCAATGCTTGACCATCCTTTCCATGAATAAATATTCCCTAATATCCAATCTAACCCTCCCCTGGTCTAACTTAGGGCCATCTCCTACGATATCTATCCCCCAGTAACTGTTTATGAAGCTTTTATAAACCTGCAGTTTGCTTATGTGCTGAGAGGAATAATTAAAATAGAAATACTGAGAAATTTGAAGTCAAACACTGCACTGAGCAAGGGAAGAGCTGCTTGTCACATCTCTATAAGGACTTGGAGATCATAAATCCCTGGAATTGGACTGAGCAGCATTCTCACCTCTCCACGAGTTATCTCAAACACCAGGAGGTGGGAGGGAGTTGGACAAAAGATATAAAGGGAGGCAGCTGCTCCATTTTAAAGCCTCTCTCCTTCCTTTTAGGCTTTAGATTTCATATAAATATTTCTTTAAAGGCACACATCTATGTACCAAAACTACCATTTGAGAAGCTTCCAAAACTTGGCTTTTAATTAAACCCATGAAAGTATAATGCTCACACTGAATAAGTATCAAAAATAGAGGCAAAACTGAGAAAATATGCAGGCATTTTTCTTGGGTTTTGTCAGGCACTGCAAAGACAATTAAGTTTCTTTTCTTCACTGTACATATAATGCTCAGAAGTGAAAGCTTAATTAACTTGTCAGAAACTCTGGCATCTCTTTTCTTGAGCTGCTGAACCCACCTTCCCCAAAGACTTGAAGGGAAAATAAAAAAAAACCCCGAGCGCTGGAGCTGAAATACCTGATCATGCGTGACATTCCTGCCCTGCACCGCGGCCTGTCTGTCATCACCAGAGGGATTTTTATCCATCTGGGTGAGCACACTCCTTTCCCATTTGTCTGGGAACGTCTCGGAGTCGCGGCTGCCCCGAGCCGATGGCCCTGGCGCCGTGTGCCCAAGGAGTGGGACACCCTGGCACTCTCACTCCAGCACACGCGTTCATCAGGCACAACATCCTCCATCACGTGGCTTTTCACGGCAGCTCAAGGCTCTGAGATCCACTGGGAGCAGCAGCTGGGGAAGTAAAGCTTGGTTTACCCCTTGACAACAAGATATCCCATCCATGGGGGGATGGAAATCTGTGGGGATGTGGCATTTGCAGATGTGGCTAGAGGTGGCCCTTGGGGACATGGTTAGAGGTGGCACATGGGGACATGGTTAGAGGTGGCACATGGGGACATGGTTAGAGGTGGCACATGGGGACATGGTTAAAAGTGGCCCTTGGGGACATGGTTGGAGGTGGCCTTGGCAGTGCTGAAGTTGGACTCGGTCTTAGAGAGTTTTCCCAACCTTATTGATTCCATGAGTCTATAGACTGACTTTGCTGGGGAGACAGGGAAGGTTTAGGATGCAGGAAAAGGCAGAGCCCAAAAATCGAGATGCACTTGTGCTGCAGAGCCAAGGCAGCAGCCCTGGGCCTGCTCCCCTCCCTGCTGGCTGGGCCCTGCTTTCCAGAGGGATTTCACATTTCCAGAGGCAGCTGTGGCCAATAAGTCCCCGTCAGCCAGCACTGCCTGGAATTGTGCTCTCAGCAGCTGGAGGAGCTGCTCCTGACCCTGCTTCCAAGAACCAGGAGAGCCCTGGATGGGAGTTTCAGTGAGCAGGACCTTCCTTTCCCAAAGGTTAAGCCAACAAACCTAATGCTACCACTTAAATTTGGCGAGTGCGACGAGCGGCTTCCACATTTTTCAGTGGGGGGGTTTAATGCAGTCTTTCAATCTGAGCTCACTTAAGTCTGAAAAATATTGTACTTCATCCTCCCTTAATCTCCTCTCCAAGATGTGCATGTTTAACCAAAGAGCAAAGGTCCAGGTGCCTCACTGCATTAGTAATGACCCAACGTCTCCTCTTCAATAATGCAAAGCAGAAAGGAGCACAGCAGCTTTGTGCTCCCTCATTTTAAAAATGGATTAAGACTTTCCCTTGCAGAGCCAGGTGACAGCACAAGGGAGCAGAAACCGGTGGGGTTTTCTCCAGGTGAGCCATCCAAGGGATAATTTTTCCACCTCCTCTATACATCATTATCTTTACTTCTCTGCTCACTTCGCTGCTCTGTTTCCAGCTCTGTACCAGGTTTTAGGGAGCTCTGGGATTTGGTGCATGGAAATTCAACAGACCTGAAGCCTGGGTGAGTAATTCCAAGCCCAAGCAATCCTACATAAAACATCCTATTGCAAAAGCCCTCTGTGTTTTCTGAGAGGTATTAAACACACATGATTCTTAACCGCTCCACACAAATTCATGCTTTGGGTCTTTCTCTCTTCCTTAAAAATAACAGTAAATTAAGGTTTCACACTTTCCCTGTGACAGAGCACTCCAGAGGTTCACACGGCCCCAGCCTGAGTGTTTCCGGAAAATCTTCATTATTTCTCCTGCTACAAAAGGCACCTTTTGTGTAATGCATCATTATATCACCAGGGCTCTTTGGGCCCTCCTGGTGACGCGGGGAACACACAATTTAAGCCCCTGTCACTGTTATTTCATCTCTGCAATGAATTATAATTCTTTGGTTGGATGTGTAGCTGCTCTCAGCTCTGGGAATACCTGATTCCAGGTCCCATCCACCTGCAGAACGGGAGCTCCAGCATCTGATGGGCATTGGTCACACATCTGTATTTATCAATGGGATGAACTCATTTCTGGGAGAACCAGGGGGAATTAAACATCTGGAGCACACCTTCATGATGTTTGGAGGTAGAAGGTCCTGCGGGAACAGGGCAGCTCCTATCTATCATTTTATCTGTTATCTGCAAAATCCAAATGGGAAAACGAGCCAATTTCCCAGATGAACATAAACACTCAGCCCTGGATGTTAGTTGGGATTTTCCCCCCACTCCTACACGCCAGTGAAGGACAATAATCCTTCTCCCCATAGCAGATTGAGTTAGCAACGCCAGCAGTAGGAACAGGGGCCTTTGGAGCAGGGAAACACATGCTGGCAGTGTGGGAAGGGTGTTTACAGCATGTGTTTTGCAGGTATTAAGGCTCGTGGTTTGTAAAGGCAGAACAGGCTCTGCTGTTTCCCCAGAGCCACCGCTCTGCTCCCACCTCCCCGTCCCGTCCCTCCCTCCAGAGGCACGAGGGAATTCTTAATTTTGCTACAGGTACAGGCACAGCCATAAAACACACCAGCTGGGACACAATTAGCGCTCCCGAAGACGGCAAAATCACATCTGGCAAACCAAGGAGGGAACCCAGGGAGAGCTTGATTCCAAACCAAACTCTCCAAGGGGCAAGAAATATGTTCCTGAGCATGTATGGGCTTTCCAGCCCTGTTTGAGGCTCTCCCTTCTCTGCCAGGTTGCTCTGGTTTTTCCTGATAAAACAAATAAACCTCTCCCTACCAAGATGTTCCATAAATCCTGGTCAGGTTAGGGCTTTCATCCCACAGTGAGCTGGTTGTGGTCACCACCAAGGCTTTTCCAAACAAGCCCAGAGGTGTTTGTCCAGCAAAGCTGAAAGCCCCAGGCAGGCTCCTGACATTTACTGCGTCCAAAACTTAAAGCAAACATGGGAGGGGAAAGGGAAAATGTTTGATAGTGAAATGAAACGTCTTGACGTTGTTGATTCCTGTTTTATGAAATTATTTGGTGTGTTGACTCTGCAGTTACACCCCTGGCAGCCACAAAAATAATTCATAATTCATAAATAAAATTCCACGAACCTCCAAGGATACACTTGGCCCAAAAAATGTGTGGAGTCAAATGGTTGGATATCGAAATGAACTGATAAGAGTCGTGTGGCAAAGAGGTCCTGGTCACCTTGGACAGTGTTGGCCACCAAACTCGAGAAACTCGAGCCCCAGATATTAGAAATTCAAGTTCTGCACTTGTGATCCGAAATTTTGCTAAAAATGATAATATTCACCTAAACAGCAGCTTATGTGGGTCCAGGGTTAGAAAGGCTATAAAAAGATCTGCCAGTGGAAATAATTGCTACCTGGGGGGCCAGGGAATGGAGTCTGGTTGATTTTCATGACTCGGAGGAGGAACGGGAAGTTTTTTATAAGAATAATGCAAAGGCCATTTTCCCCAAATCATCTTTGGAGTTTCTGTGCTCTTAATTTTTGAGCTCATACCTGATTAAAAGCACCACCTGTAAGCAGAAACAGGGAATTATTTAGGCTGGAAAAGCCCTTTAAATGTCTGCAGAACACCTGAAATCTCCCTCCTAACATCCCACTGAGGAAACACCACGTTTATGTTCCTTTCCCACATGAAACTCTCCTATCAGAGCATTAAACCATATAACCTGTGGGACCGACACTACACTGGGGGCAAAAAAACCCCAACAACAAACCTTTAAACCTCATGATTATTTTAAATTATGTGTTTTCATACACAAATAAATAATTTCAAATGAAGTTATCCATACTAATGAGTCTGGGCCAGGGTTATTTATTGACGTGGCCTCATGGATGTGGTGAGGGAGAACACGAAAAGCTGTGGTGGGATTTACAGCTTTCACTGCTGGGATTGACAGCAACAGGAAAGCCCAAAGTCTAGAAATGTCTTTTGTCTTTTTTTTTTCCCCCCATTCTTTCACAAATATGTCACCAAGATCCATCCCAATGCTTCCAGCAGCGACACTTTGGCTTTCTGCGGTCAACTAGAACAGCAGAAATCTTGCAAAACACACGGGCAAGTATCTAAAGAATCCTGGTGATTCACAAAGTTTGACCAGCTCCTCTCATTTACTGATTCATTAAAAAATAAAAATCAAAAACAGGCTGTAATGGTTCTGGGCAGCAAAAAAATAGTTTCAGGATGATTTTGCTGAGATTGTTCGAAGGGGTGAGTGCACCTAAGAGCTCTGAAATGCTGCTGATAAGAGGTTTGATGGTGCCTCCCACAGAGCTCGTTACAAAACATGTACCAGCCACAGAGACACCGAGCTGGTGCCAGGGCAGATCGAGGATAAACAATTAATCCACAGAGTTAAGGGTGTGAAAGGACTGTCTCCTCATTCCTCTCACGGGTGACATGCAAGGATTTAGTGCCCAGCACTTCCACCCTCCTTGTTTCCTTTGTATAACCCTTATAAATATCTTTTTTCATGTATATTTTTATACATATTAAATATATATTAGTATATCTAAAAATATATGTTAAATATATTTTAAATATATAAATAAATATATTTCCTCTATATCTATCTACACACAGTTTGTCTCTTACAATTAATTCTCCACAGTATCTGTAAAACACAAAAAACAGCATCAAGATCCAACAGCCGCAATATTTCCATCCAAACTTCCCTCCTCTTTTTCTCTCTCATAAATAAATATATTTGAAGGGAATGTGCATGAGAATTAACACTTCTTTCATAAAAATTTATCTGTTTTGCTTTAGTGGCTGTTCCTAAAATTCTCTGGCTTTCCAGTGATTTTTTGTTTTCTGAGACAAAGACCTTTTGGTTAAAAGTAGGTTTTGATCTTAGGGTTCTTTTCCAGCCTTAGTGATTCTAAGGTTTGATTCCCATTTCTGTCTCCAAGTTGTTAGCAGGAATGCATGGGCTGGTCCTGGATGAGCTGTGTCAGAGGGAAGGGAGACCAGCTTGCAGAAATATCTCATCATAAAGAAATTAATCAAGGAATACCCAGTGAAGAAGAGCGAGCGGGACATTTTCTTCCAAATCAAACCCCTTTGACCAAGCCAGTAGAAGTGAGAATTCCAAGCAGCACACACTGTATGGATAAATAAGGATATTGCTCACATTTGTCTAGAAAACATGTTGCAAAAAGCATTTCAAATGCAATTTGGGTGTTGAAGGAACACCAGCAGTTTATGTTTGTTATTTCAGAAAATCCTCAATGAAAGCGTCGGTTCCAAGAGGAGGCTGAAGAAATCTGCTCCAGGCTCCCGGGAACGCCTGAACCAACAGTTTTTAATTGAATCTCAAATGACTGAAGCGTGTTTCTCTCAGTAGTCAGCTCCCCTTTCCACGGAGATCCAGTTGGTTATAGGTAATAAGATTACTCTGGGTTAGTGCCTGTAGCCTCCACAGCCCTGCCAAGAGCGAACACGCAACATGTTGTAGGGTTAAGGGAGCCCAGCCCGGTGCCAACATCACACTGTGACATTGCCTGAGGAGTGTGAAAGGATTATATCCTGTCTTAACATACCATTTCAGCCATGCCAGAAAATGGGAAAGGCTCTAATCACTCGGGAAAGTATGCGAGTCACTAAATATAAACCCAAAGGGCTTTTCTGCTGCTGCAATATCGAGTTTCCCTGTAAGAGCTGCTCTGCTCTCGACGGTGCCTCTGAAACATGGGGCTGGAGGTTCTCATATTTATGGCATCTTGGTAATTTCCAGATGAAACGAAACCAGACCAGAAGGAAAGAAGTAGAGGGGTTGGTGTTGGGGTTTTTTTTAATACGAGCCGTGCAAACTTACTCCGGGTCTGGATTGTCTCCAAGTCACGCATTACTAAACAACAGAGATTTGGCAGCCAGATTTTACGGCTAATTTTTTTTTGGTTTTTTTTAATTCTGGCTGCTTGAGTCAGAACTGAATCCCAACTCTGCTCGCCTTCATCCGTACTGGGTCTGCAGCGGGAAAAGTAGGTCAGGAATGGTAAAAACAAGTGAAACCAGGACAAAACGGGGGCTCTACCAAAGCAAAATGGCAAAGCACAAACTTCCCAGGGGCAGGGGACTCGCTGGTGATGGACAAGGACCACATGGCACAGAGGCAGCTCCAGTGAGCTACAACGAGGCCATTTTTATACATTTTATACATTTCAACATGGAACCATAAAGGTGTTTAGGTTGGGAAACATCTTTAAGATCATTGAGTCCAACCAATAGACCACTGCTGCCAAGGCCACACGTGTCCCCAGGTGCCACATCCACATGGATTTTAAATCCCTACAGGGATGTCACTCCAGCTGTGCCAGCGCTGGACACCACTTTTGGGGAAGAAATACTCCCAAACATCCAACCAAAACTTCCCCTGATACATCCCTGTTTCCTCTCATCCTGTCCTTTGTTCCATGGGAGCAGAGCCAGATTCCCACCCACCTCCAACCTCTCCTGAGGGAGTTGGGGAGAGCAGGAAAGTGCCCCCTGAGCCTCCTCAGCGTTGTCCTCACTGTTAAAAATGTTAAATTTGGCGTCCTGGGTCACACAGAGCTGCCTTTCCCACCACTCCAAGGGTGATTCCCATGACCAACCATGTCTAATCGTGCCAGGCCCGGAGTGACTCCAGCTGTCCCAGAACTCTGTCCCCAAGGAGCCGGGTGGCTGCACACCCCCAGGCCAAGGAGATCCTTCCAGATCTTCCCGTGGAAGGACAGGCACCATGGATTTACTGGGCCAAAGGGTCTTCCCATGGAAGGGCAGACACCATGGATTTACTGGGCCAAAGGATCTTCCCAAGGAAGGGCAGGCACCATGGATTTACTGGGCCAAAGGATCTTCCCAAGGAAGGGCAGGCACCATGGATTTACTGGGCCAAAGGATCTTCCCATGGAAGGGCAGACACCATGGATTTACTGGGCCAGAGGAATGGCAGCATCACGTGGAAAACCGTAACTGAGCAAAAGGAAACTTTGGGGGACTGGGGCTTTCCAACCTCACATCATTAAAAAAAAAAAAAAAGTCATTATTAAAATAAGAGATAAATTTTCTTCTTTTTTTTTTAATGGGTTTTTAAAGTGGGAAAAATATTTGGCTGGGGTATGTCATTCCCAGCATCTTGATTTACTTAAAGTGTAAATGTGGTGACCTTTGAAAACTGGAACAAAATGTGCCAGAGAGGTTTTATTGTTTTATTCTAAAATAATCAAAAATACCACTGGGAAGAAGAAAGGAGGCACCTCTTTTTTCTAAGAAACCACTAATGCCCATGCCCTTTAATTCTACTTATAATTTAAATTTAGTTATAATTAAAGTCTTTCATTTTCCCCTTAAACCCATCTAATCAATGTTATACTTTCTTCTCTATTTTTTTGTTTTCAAGAATTAATCAAGTTAATGTTCCTCCTGAACGTGCACATTTGTACTCAGTTATGCTTCTGACAACATCATTTCATTTTCATCTGACCTCTGATCAGGAAAACAATATTAAACAATGCCAAGGAATATATATTATAGCACATACCAAAAAAAATAATAATAAAAAAGCAACCATAATTAGAAACTAAAGATTTAAGGCCTCCAAAATTGCATCAGACATTTTCCCATTTGACAGTAAATCAAAATAATGTTCCCAAATCAGACTTTCAAGTCAAGTTGAAATATCTTCAATAATTTGTATTTCTTCCCAGAAGGACTTAAGTCACCACAAAAGAAAGTAAAAAAAATCAACAGCTGCAGCAAAACTCAAAGCCTGGAAAAGGCACCAGAAAGTCGTGTCTGGATGGAAGTGGAAAAGGCAAATTAATGAACAACCAGAATAAAAAAAATTAAGATTATTGGCAATCTGAAAAGGCAAAGCTTCAAGAGGTCTCTTTGGTATCTTTTCAAATATACATCTTTTGATATATATTCTGCTGATGAAGCTTGCTATTAAATAGATATTGTTGCTAAATAAAGATGGAAGGTGGTTTTCATCTTTTTGAGGTTTTTAAGGAGGGTGTCTCCACCACTTTTCCCCCATGAACTTCAGTAACGTGGCAAGAGACAACAGCATAAAACAACCCCTTTCTACCAGTTCCTACCCTCAAGAATCAACTCATGGAGTGGAAAAAAAGACATTTTCCACACCAGCTGGAGAAGGAGACAAGAGCAGGGACAAGTCTTTAGTGGCCCCTGTAACTTCCAGGTAATTTCACACACATTTTCAGCAGTTGGTATTTTATCCTTGCATCGTAGTCAATCTGATTGCTCTTTGGCAATTTTGGGTTTCTCTTGACTTTTCTATCGCAACCCAAAAATAGAGTTGTTGGACCAGTTCTTGCCACCCAAGTGGAACTTCCTCTCTGAAGCCACCCATGAAACAAAGCCCTTCTCAGAGACAGAGGCAGCTGTTCTTTGATCTGAGAGAAACCCACGACTCAGGCACCGAAAAACAAACCAAACACAAACAGCAAATCCCATAGTAATTCAAATATCAATAGTAACCACAGCAACTTGCAGCAATATTCACCATTTCCACGGGTTTTTTACACCTAAAGCTCTCCAGTTCTTCACAGCAACTCTCCAGGAACGTGGAGAACAGCCAGATCCTTGTGCAAACTTTAGGAGTTCACAAACACACAGGATGCCACAAAACTTAAAATCTAATTTCAGACATGAGCTGTAAGTGGCTTTGGAATGAGTTAAGAGACACGAGAAGCGACACAACTCGAAACTCGGCGCTCGCACAGGTCCTGCCAACAAGAGCAACAAGAACTGCAAGTTGCTTGAGCTGTTTCCCTTCGTGTCCACTATTCCCACGGACAGGTCAGCCTCGGGTCTTGATTTTCTCTGCAGGCAATGGAATAAAGAGCACGGAAATGTGGCTGTAGTTGGGGATGCAGGAAACAGCAGGTGTTTGTTCAGGGACAGCTTTGAGGTGGAACAGGGAGATGGGGGATGAGGGAAAGGAGTCCTTGGTAGGAGCAGGTGGTCCCCGGGGCCTGTCAAGTGACTGGAGGGATGTGGCCGTGATTGACAGTTTCTGTGCTGGCTGTCAGGGGGGCTGGCTTCAGCTCCAGGGACTTGACAGGGACATATGGCAGGAAAGGGATAGCCAAATTTTAGGAGCACGTTGACAATGTAGGCTATAAAAATACCTTCTCCGGAACTTCTGGTGCCTGGAGGAGCCACGGGAAGGGAGTGGAGAGGGCAGAATTCCTGCCACCCCTGCAGTGTGGGGCTCAGCTGGGCTCCCAAGGGAAGGAAAAACAAGCTGTGGGTTCCCAGAGTCCCCTGATCTCGGGGCAGCCCACACACACAACCCATCCAGGCCTGTGAGATCCCCATCCCTGATCCAAACCACCCGAGATAAGCCTCTTGCTGCAGGAACACAGACAAGCCAAGGGTTTCCTGCTCTCAGGGAGCCTGGAGAAAGCAGTGGCACAGCTGGAAACCTCCAGCTCAAAGGGCAGGTGGCTCTGGGAGGGCTGTGGAGCCCGTGTGGGACACCCCAGCACCTGTGCAGGACACAGAGCCACCGTCCCTCCAGCCCACAGATGGGAACGCAGGACACACCACCCAGCCCTGAGCCGAGGCCATGCCATGTTCAGAAGCTGGTGCAGGGAAACCAAAGGAGTCCTGGCCCATGGCCAAGCCCAGGACAGCCCTGAGAACAGCTCAGCATCCCTTCACACTGCTCGGAGCCATCTGCCCCACACACACTGACACTCCCATGGAAGTGCAGACCCACAGAGTTTCCTTTTTCTTTTAATGACCAGGATTTGCCCCTGGGGCAGTTTGGATGGGCTCAGACAACCATTGCTGCCCTTGTTCCCACACTTTCCCTTCCTCCAGTGGCTCTCTGCAGTAACAAAACAAATGCAAGTTCAAAAACCCTTCAGGAATGTCATCCTTTGTCCCAGAGGCCCCTGTCAGGCACCTCGAAGTGCACAGGTCTCCACCGAGCTGGCTGCTGGCACATTTAAATACCTGCTATTTCAATTTATATTCTGCATAGTTCTGGAATGCTTTATCAATCACGCAGGAGATAACATCCTAACAAACAAGAAACAGGTTTAATGATAAAGCCTATCAGGAGATATTATCTTTCAGCCGTTTGGCCAAAGCAGATGGAGACAGGGCCGAGATGCACATTTGGAAATGAAAGGCAACCCTGACAGAAGCCTGATTACAATGATCTCAGTGGATGGCTCAAAACGACTGTGGCAATCCTGTGAACACAGAGATTATCTTGCAGGGATGGATTATATATTATTACAGTCCATTAGGTCCATCTTCTAAGTCTCACCGTTTTAATGGCACATTTAACACCATGCAAATATTGGGGGAAAAATACCAATTTCCTCACTCCTTTTTCAGCATTGTGCCTCCCCAGACTAACTTTATCCAAGATCTGCATCAGAAATTTCGTATTTAAATTAAATGAGGCTCAACAATTCCTTTCAGCAGTGCACAGAAAGCTGCCACATGTCCCTCCCCACCAAACCCCCTCACTCACGGCCTGGGATATTTCATCCCCAGAGCACAGAAGCTGATGGAGGAGCAGTGGCTCAGCCTGGTAGATTTACTATAATCCTGCTGTTGAAGAGCTGAAGGGTCTTTCCACCCATAAATACTGGTTAAAATATTAACTGCAGATAAATGGAGAGAAGAGCACCACGACAAAGCCGCTGCCAGACAACTGGGAGCAAACCACCAAGATTCTCCCCACAGGGTGTTGTAAAAATATTCCCTCCAGCTCCTCTCCATGAAAAAGTCAGTGAAGTCCCCAAGCCTCTCCTGATTTCTTGCCAAAGCCATGTGAAAACACAATTGTTGCCTGATTTCAACATCTAATATGACACAGGCTTGATAAATACCGGGCTGAAGTTCATAGGCTTCAGAGAGCTGGTTCATTGGATGTTTAAAGGGCTTGATCCTGGTCCAGCTGCAGTCAATGGACATTCTCTCATTTACCACAGGATGAGGTTCCAAAGCCTTGAAGGAATCCAGCCTTGCAGTTATAAAACACTGTCTCTCAGGGATGGAAATATTAAAAGCTCTTGTAAAAGCTGGACTGAAAAAATGGAAATCAGTTACTTGGTGCAAAAGATCTGATTCCATTTTGATCTGCTTTGGTTTTGTCTCTTTTCTTGGATTAAGCATTCCCACATTTTCACTGCTCTGGTTTTTAATGTCCTGCAGCTGGATCTGCTGGGAAGAACTATCCAGCCCTTGCACACAAATTTAAGGCACCAAAAGCAACTTCTGAACACATGCTCAGCCTCTGGGCACAGCAGGGACACCTCAGGGGTATTTTTTTGGCTGAAGGGACAGTTTTAATGTTTAAAAAAAATCAGATACAACCCTGGACTGAAGCTACTTATAAAATTAAAATGTTATTCTGTAATAAAAACTTTAATTAAAAAAAATTAGGCTGTGGGATTCCTTACGAAGGTTCCTCCTAATGGGACATAAATGAAATAAAATACATGGAGAGTACCTGAGTGATACATTCTGAGTGCAGTTCTCCAGATGGGATAAAGGTAGAACTTTATCCCATGGCAGCTGAAATCACAGGCAGGAAATTAGGACCACCTTGTTCATTAGGACAACTTTGTTAAGAGTGGGTCCACTACAAATAAATATTTCTGTTCCAAACTCTGACATTTTATTTCTGCCTTCTCTCGTAAGTCACACCAGGAAATTTAAGAAAACTTCTTTCCAGTAACAGAGACAGAATCTGCTCCCCAAAGGGTAAAAGTGCAGCATCCAGATGTTGAAAGGTCAGCACAACATCACTGGGAAGTTACTCAGCAGCTCTCCCGATTTCTGTTCCTTCTTTAATCAGAAGTCCAACAAAATCCAAATTTCCGATAACAAATGTCATCACATGGGATAAATCTCCTCCTGCTGCCCCTGCACGATCCATGGATTTGACAGGAAATCAATCACCACCACTGCAAGAGCATTTTAAAGAAAATCCCTCTTGAATGCTCACAGAAACTAAAGGGAATACCAATAGAATCGAAAATCCCTATCCCAAATTCCTTTGGAATGTACAATGTTTGGGTTTCTTCCCCAAATTTGGTGATGACTCAGGTATTTCTTACATTTAGCACGGCCTTTCCCCAGTAAAGACAAGGACATGCAGCATTACGGGGATAAACTTTGCTTTTTTTAAATCCTGCAGATTCTCAGAGACCCAGAAGATGATGGCAAGGACACAACTTCAGCCACATCACTTAGGGAAGCAGCAAGAATTTTAAAATAACAACCAAGTGATCAGCTCCTCTTCATATGGTGTGGATGTTGATGGTTAAAGTCCTTCTTGGCCTTCTAGAAAGGCTGAGAGAGTTGGGATTGTGCAGCTGGAGAAGAAAAGACGACTTTGGGGTCACCTAATTTTGGCCTTCCAAGACCCAAAGGGAACTGACAGGAAAGATGGAGACTGTTTACAAGGGCCTGGAGTTGCAGGACACAAGGAACAGCATCACACTGCCAGATGGAAGGGTTAGATGGGATATTGGGGAGAAATTCTTGAATAATGAGGCCCTGGCACAGGTTGCCCAGAGAAGCTGAGGCTGCCCCTGTATCCCTGGAAGCATCCAAGGCCAGGCTGGACGGGGCTTGGAGTAACCTGGGATGGTGGAAGGTGTAAAAGCAGATAATCTTTCAGGTCCCTTCAACCCAAACTGTTCTGGGATTCCATGAAAGACAAGTTCAGTCTGCAGGACTTGCTGTTGTGCCCACAAATGGCACAGATGAGCCTCTCCTGAAATACATCTTGTATCGACCCCCACACAGGAGTAAAATCCCAACAAAAGCTTCAGGGGATGAAGCCACATCCCACTGCTCCAGCCGCTCCTCCTGAGCTGGGCAGGGGGGTGGTGACCTCCAGGAGGATAAGAACAAGCTGCTTCTTGGCCAAATTCCTCTCAAATCCCATCTGCAGGGAACGGGGACGGGGATATCACAACCAGCTCCATCAGCAGCATTTGGGGGGGAAAAAAAAAGAGTTGCAGCAACCGAGCTCAGCGTGTGGGAGGATGTGCCGGGAGGATCTTCGTGCCGTTCCTCTTCCTTTCTGGCTTCCAGGGAGAGCCAGACATGTCCCCGTCAGGCTGAGGCAGCTGGGCACACAGGGAAGCTGAAATCCAGAGATTTCTGAGCACAGGGTGGGACGGCCAGGACATTTCCCTCCCTTCCCCAGCGGGGCTGACGGTATTTTGGTGGCGCAGTTTTGGATTTGGGCGCTGGAGTCTGCCTTGCTGCCGAATCCTTTTTTGGATTTGGCCTTAAAACCTTATGTTCAGCAGCATTTGTTTTATCTTCGAGACTTAGAACACAAGGAGGATTTGGCTTGACTATTTTCTTTCTTCATTCACACTTGGAATCCTGTGAATTCGTGTGGCTGGAAACACGATGATAATCTCTCCTTTAAATTCATCCCATAATAGGCCAGTGAGACTGAGGAGCACAAAGGGAGCGGTTGGAGGTTCAGGGTGTCAAATGTATCTCCAGATTTCTTGGGTTTCACTGTAATCCTGAACTAGACTTTCTGGTAGCAGACTGCGAGCTCTTTTAAAAATAGTTTAGACAAGACATTTGGTAGGAAATGTTAAAGCATATTAACTAGTGAATAAAAACTAACCCAGAAAATTGTGTTTTCTAAGCTGTGGAGCTGCTGAAGTCAAGGCTGTGAGACCTGTAACAGTCCCAAAAGACTTCAGCAAATTACACATAATGGGCCAGCAAATTTTACATAATGGGGACATTTCTGTTCTGTTTTACACTTTTCTTTTTAATTCATGGCATAAATGTAACAGAGCAGAAGTTGATGCTATGTGCTGATTTTATTTAGGTGTCTATCAAAAAATAAGAAAAATCAGACAAAAAACGCATTTCTCGAAGTAATTTGAACGTCAATATTTACTGGCAGAGCTTTTTTTAGTCTGCAAGGATAACAGGCACGAAATTAAGACTACCTCGTTGATTAGAAGGCTTTTGTTCAAGGCTTTGGAGTAAAGAAAGTAATTCTAAATGTGCAAGTGTTTGCATTTAGTCACTGTATATAAAAAACACCCAGTTTTCTCCAGCAGGGAACTGCAATCGGAGCACGCTTCCAATTGTGGCTGCTACTCTGCAGGAATCTTTGCATTCTACAGGGACAGGCAGAATATACATTTTTAGTGCATTCAAATGATTTTTGTTTTTAGAAAAACTGGCAGCATAAGATTTTCACTGAAGCAGAGACGGGACAAAACAGGCCTGGAATATTCAGCCCTGCCACGAAACACAACTCAGCACCCTGAGACACGGAAAGGGAAGGGTAAAAAGGTGATTTGGGGATGAGTGGCCAGATCCTGGAAGAGGTGGGCACAGATAAAACAAGTCAGTGAAGTGCCATGGAAAGTGTCTTCAGTGAAGTGATGTCGTACAAGAAGAGAGGACCAGATGGCAAACTGGCAGAGTGCGCTCCTCTGCCAAAACCAGTGTGTCAGGAGAGGGAGAAAAGTGGAATTAGACGAACGGAAGGAGATAAGAAGTGATTTGATTTGGAACCACAAGAGCTGTCAGAAGATGAGGAGGAGTTTGGCTGAACTTTGTGGAAGTGAGAAGCTTCCTGCAAAGCAGGGCAACGGGTTTGTGCTCCCTCGGTGAAATCTAGTGCTCTGTGTGCTCCCAGGGTGGTGTGAATGTGCTCAGCCACCGGAATTGCGTCTGCTAGAGGGGCGTGAGAGAGACAGTTCTGCCTCACAACGGGGGTGATCGGCTCCTGTCTCACCCAAAGCCCTCCTGTGCTGCCGATCTGGGAAAGGCACCGCGCAAAGAAATGTTTCCCTGAAGGCAGCAGGAGATGGGGGTGTAAAGGAAAATGTCAGCGAGGTCAGGGAGACAGAGGGCTGGAGAGCTCTGGGAGGAGGGATCCCTGCACTTGGGAGCTGAGATCTCACACCCATCAGTGAAGATAACTCACTACAAATAGAAACCAGATCGTTCATTGCCCTTGTTGATGCTCTGAGGACACAGGTTAAGGCTGGTCCAGAGGAGGTTAAAGCTGGTGCAGAGAACAAACTCAATGAGTCCAACACAGCCTTTTAGTGCTCCCCAGCAATTCAGGTCAACAAATGTGGTGGCACCATGGCAGTTCTCCCGGGAGATACCCCAAGAGCCATCACCAACACCCTGGTTCTCAGTATGACCAGCCTGTGATGTCCCTGGACCCTCTCACACCCACTTTACCCCACATAACAACCTCCTTGCAGTGTTAGATGGCACTGGGCATGTAATGGGCACATTAATGGGCACAGTGGACATTTCTGGACAGACATTAACAGACATCCATGGACTGTGTGTTTGTGAACCTTATGGAGTCAGGCCAAAGAAAGATCCCAGTGAGGTTTACTGGGAGCAAGTACAGACTAAGGATATCAAATATTAAAAATAATTAAATTATTCTCCTAAATTCTTAACTGCCTCAAAAAAGCACACATGCAGGGTTTAGGAATCTATCTCCTTTTTACATTTAGAAACACAGAATTGTTCAGGGTGGAAAAGCTCTTTAAGATCATCAAGCCCATCCATTAACCCAGCACTGCCAAACCCACTCCTCACCATGTCTTTAAGTGCCACGAAATTTCTGTTTTCTTGTACTTCTAAATGGTGATTATTTATTCTAAGTAAAAGGTAGTTCAAGGCACTCTTTTAAAGAAATAGGAAATTCCTCTTGGAGACGTCATGAGATGAGCAACCTGCCCTGTAACAGCAATTTGATAACAAATTCTGTTTAGAAAGGGAGTGAGAGCAATGGTGTAATATTTAAAATTAACTATGTTTGAAATAGAGTAAAATCTCCTTCCTGCTGTATGCTGGTCAATGTGCCTGATCTTACTGAAAACTGTAACTTTTACACCCAAAAAATCCACTTTGCTTATCTCTGATTGCCCTGTTTATTTGGGCTTGGTTTACACTCTTTATCTCTCCAGTCAGGCTTTACTTTGACCTTCTGGCCTTTGTCAAGGATTTTTATTTTTGCAACAGCTCTACAGGAGGACTCATCACTCAAGAACCTCTTCCCAGCTCGTTGTGCAGGCTCTTTTCCTGCCTGGAAAACGGCCCGTGGCTGGGGCAGAGCTGCTTCCCTGAGGGTTCTGCAGACCTCAAGGAGGCCCTTCTCAAGGAATAAACAGAGGGAAACAGCAAGAGAAAAGTAAAGTCAAATAGTGCTCAAAAAAAGCTCACACCAGAACCCAGATAGTGAGGAAAATCTCCTTCCTGCCACTAGAAATGCAAGTCAACATTGACTAATTGTTCACGAGGGGCATGAGACAGACGCCCCAAACCTGGTTTTCCAAGGGTTATTCCTGCAATCCCGTTTACTTGGGGTGAAACTGATAATGATGAAAATCCCAGGATCACTGAGGTTGGAAAATCCCTCCCAGCCCATGGAGTCCAAGCAGTGACTGATTCCCATCTTGTTCCCCCTTGGACACCTCCGGGGATGGGGACTCCAAACTGCCCTGGGAAGTTCCAATGTTTAACCATTTAGCAGAGATGTGGTGCACCAGGACCTCATTTGAAACCATCCCGGTTTTCATGCTTAAAGAAATAACAAACTCTCGAGTGCATAAATAACCAAAATTATGCCTTATTTTAGTTAGTATAGAACTAAAGTGTGCACATTAAACACTGATTTATGAGCCAACAGCCCCTGGTTCACTTCATACATGTCACTAATTCAATGTTCCAAATTTCATTCCATGTGGGAAACAACCCTGTGAGAAAACAAGGGCTCTTTGGGACACCTACCAGTGTGTGCAGCCCTGTGGCTCCTGCCTCCCTGCAGCCATTGGTGTCATCAGGTTTGGAGGTGGATCTCGGCTCAGAGGAAGCTTCAAAAGGTGAAAAACACGCCTTGGAAAAACCTCCAGTTGTTCTCTCAGCTCCGTTTTAGATGGTGCATGTTCATACACAGTGTGTATCTGAAAGATCTAGAAGGGAAAAACCTTTAATCGGTATCATTAGAGATGACAGAGTAAAGATTTCTGTAATTAATGGTCCTCCCCTGGCAACCGGTGCCACTGTAAAATTAGCTCCAAATTTGTTCTGCCATGTTTACGGGCTCCAGTTCAAAAATCTATGGAGTGTGGAGTGTTTTACAAGCTCCTCCAGCCAGGCAGGAAAGCAGGTGGTTGGACACAGTATGGGGAGAAAATAAATGCAGCCATTTATCCAGAACAATTTGGAACCCACCAGGAGAGCTCAGATACCAAAGCAGTGACAACCTCAGGACATCCATCCAGCAGCACAGCTACGGAGTGGTTGGATTTCCACCCAAAAATCTGCAAAACAATTCCAGTGCCAAGGAAAAGAAACGTGCATTGCACACCCTGCCCTGCTCTGTACCTACATGGTGCCTCAGAACCTCAGGTTTCCTGCCAGGTTTTTATCAACTCTCTGCTCCTGACATCGTTAATCAAGTCTGTCAGTAACTCTGCAACAGTTAATTAACTAATTAATTGCTTTGCACGCAAGGAGAGCACGGCCAAGGCTGACTTTTGTTATAACAGAATCCCAGAATGGTTTGGGTTGGAGGGGAACCTTAAAGCCCATCTCATTCCATCCCACCTCCCACTGTCCCAGGCTGCTCAAACCTGCCCTTGGACACTCCCAGGGATCCAGGGGCAGCCACAGCTTCTCTGCCCAACCTGGGCCAGGGCCTCCCCACCCTCCCAGCCAGGGATTCCTGCCCAATCTCCCATCTGAAGTGCTGAACAGGAATGGCTGCACTGATCTGGGGGTATTTTGTCATGATCCTGGATCTTCCTCTACCATGTGGGAATCCTTCACAAAAGTTTGCCTTGGGCAACCTTTTCCTAGATTCCCCAGGGATGCCAAGGTTACAGGGCAAGATGAGCATTATTTTCCTGTCCTTGTCCTCCAACTCTTGCACTGACAACAGGTGCTGCCAGTCCTCCCATCACAGCCTGAATTTTTGTAGATTTAGGTTTTCCCATTGCAAACAACGCAGCTGCCTGGAGCTTGTTCTGCTGCTTTCCTCCAATATTACATTTCCCCCCATGAAATAAAGCATTTTTCTTGCTTCAAATATTAGTACTTTGAAGCTAAACAGAAGATAACTTCAGGCCACCCCTGGTGCAGGTTTCCACATCCCTATGATTCCTCTGCAGGTATATCCCAAGGAGATTATCCAACAGGATGGGACCCCAAGGCGGCTCTTGGAAACCTGTGGCACTCCAGGAATCACTGGCTACAGATGCAGGTGCAGACGTAAAACCATCAGGCACAACTGCAAAGTCCTTCAAGGCTTGTAAAACATGCAGTGCATCTGTTCCCACCATGGCTCCTTTTGTTGTTGTTGGGTTGGAATATTTTTTCTTCTTTTCCTCCTTTTTTTTTATTTCCCCTAAGCACTTCTGCACTAAAAACTGATTTACACTGATCTGTTGTTTGGTCTCCTGAGCAGCCTGGTTTGGCAATTTGGTGTAACTTGCAATTGCCCCAGGAAAATTGTTCTCAGACTACTCGAAATCCAATCCATGGGGAAGGGAGGGTACTCCTCCCTTTCTCCAAGGTGAAGTTGTGCTTTGGGGCTTCTGTATTTTGTTCTAATAATGGAGCATTGCAGGTGAAGTTGAGGCAGAATGGTCATGGATTTCCAGCCCCTGGGCAAGGTCAGCCATCCCTGCTTTGCTCTTCTGTGTCCTCTGAGGGAAGGCTGAGGGAATTGGGGTAGTTCAGCCTGGAGAAGAGAAGCTTTGGGGTGACCTAAGTGTGGCCTTCCAGGACCTGAAGGAGCCAACAAAAAAGATGGAGACTATTTACAAGGACCTGGAGGGATAAGACAAGGAGGAATGGCTTCCCACCGCCATTCTAGGGTTAGATAGGACATTGGGAAGGAATTGTTGGCTGGGAGGGTGGTGAGGCCGTGGCACAGGGTGCCCAGAGAAGCTGTGGCTGCCCCATCCCTGGGAGTGTCCAAGGGCAGGTTGGATGGGGCTTGGAGCAACCTGGGATAGCGGGAGGTGTCCCTGCAGATAATCATTAATGTTCCTTCCCACCCAAACCATCCTGGGGTTCTTCTTACCCCTCTACCATCCGAGCTGTCCCCTCTCTGCCGTGCTGGTTTTTTTGGTTTAATTCAAGCAGTTTATTCCTGGGCACATACTGAGATGAGGGAGCCCCAACACCACGTTTTGACCTCATCACTTCTCCATTATCCTGGATGTGTCCTTTCACTGCTGTATTCCCTATTGTATGCATCTGTAACAACATAGGGAACGACTCTCCCACTGCTCTGCAAACGTGGCCAAGAAGCAGCACGTGGGAGTTAAAGGTTATTCCTGTGAGTTTGTGCCCTAAGCAGAGAACAATATTTCTCAGTCACCCCAAAGCCCCTCCCCAGGCTGGCTCTCAGCAGCAGGGACAGCACATTTCTTGTGCTCTGGGACACGTTCCCTGAAGGATATCACGGAAAAGTTCAGCGAACACAAACTTCAACAGGTTCATTAATATTGCGTCGGTTCAATGTCCTTAAGGCACCAAACGAACAAGTGGGTCATTGATACGGCCTCGAGGGACTGACTTGGCATAAGCAAACAACATTCATGGCAGCACAATGAAATTTGGGGTGTGCTTCTAGGAACAAAGAACACAGCCCGTGGTTAGAGGAAGGGGGATTCCTAGGAAACAGGGACTCTGGGAACAGCCCGTGGGTGGGAGGTTGAATAGGAGCTCCCAGCTCAGTGCTCTCTCTCAAAAGACCATCCCTCTGTTCCTGAATGCATGAGAAGAGAACGTTCTTTGTGAGCCAGGGCTCTTTCCCACCATCAGGTCTGACCTGGCCGCGTCTCCTGAAGAAATTGCACAGAGAAATAATTGGCACAATAAATGAGTCAGGAGAAAGGCTTTGCGTGTGTTTGGTGTTTTTTTTTTTAAACCACCTTCTCGAGGCTATTCTTATCACAGTTTAAAAAAAAAAATGTTTTCCTAATGTAAAAACAGCTCATAAAATGAGGCCAGCAGATAAAAACTCATGGAAAGGGAGTACTGATACAATTTATCTATAATTAGGAAGACTTGGGCTCACACTTCTTTGTGCATCTTGAGGAATAACAGAAATTGTCATCAACAATCTGGTTAAAATGAAGATGGCCTTGTGTTGGCTGTGATTTCTGAAACTCAGGGAGATTAATTTCGCTTCTCCCTATTCCAAGCTTTACTCCAACAAACTCAGTTCTTTTTTCACTCATTTAACCCTCATCTTTTCCTGCCGCACATCAGAGGATGAAAAAGCATCCAGATCATACTTTGTGATTACTAATGTTTGGGAATCTGAATATACATCCTCGGAGTTGATGAACGGGTTTTTCTCTGCGTTGGGAAACAGCCCGAGACCTCAGCCTTTAAAGAGGAAGAAACCAAGGATTAAATATGTTCTGTATCCAGATCTATCTATCAAACCCATCTCCAAACATATGCACACGCTGACAATATCACTCACATCACACGAGTGTGAACAAGTTTTGTAGCCAGGCCACATTCCATTTAAAAGAGTTAATTTTCTAGATCCCCATTCAGTGTCCCCTCCTAAGGATTTGGTTTTCATTTAAATCCAAGTATTTTGAGCCTCATAAAAAAAAAAAAAAAAAACCCACAGTTTTTTTTTAAAGAAATCCCTTTTTCTAAGACTCCTACCATGAAATGGCACACTGGGGACTCTGGGCATGGAGATGTGAAACACAATCTGCTGATCTTTAGGGCCTGGGGTGGGGAAAGGAGGGACTGGGAGCCAAATTCATGTACTGGGGGAATCTGGCAGCATACAAAAATGCAGGAGAAATGGAGCAGATGAGGGGGATGTAGGATAATGCTGACACAGGGTCTGGTTGTTTAATCTTGGTACTATTTTCAAATAAAAGTCGCCATCAGCTTCAAGGGCAAACCCCTTAGTTTGGGTACCACGTGCCAGTGAAAAGGAAGAGGAAAAATAAAAGCACAATATCCAGTACACGATGCTCACAAAAGCTTATAAATTACTCTAGTTATTAATTATGCTTAGTACTTAAAGAGAAAAGGCACTTGGACCATTTTCTTAGCTCTGGTAATACTCTAGTTATTATATTCTTATGTGTTTATGTTTCATTTCAAGAGGGGAAAAATTGTTGTAGAAATCACTTCAAAGGCTTGCAAAGATTGTTAACTTGGACTCACATGAGAGCACAACATTTTTTCAGCCCCTTATTAAAAATATTTCTGAATACAAACGTAAAAAAAAATAAAAATAAATTAAAAATGCCTTAAGAAAATGCATTGTTCAACAGTCAGAAAATGAAAAATCTCTTTTTGGCATTAAAACCCCAACATCTTTACTTGATGAAACTCCACTTGTGCTCTCTGTTCCTCGGAACTAATATAAATATGACATCGACTCCCATCAGTGTTCAGCCCTTGGGGCTAAAGAAAAATTATCTTTTTTTTTTAATTTATGTGTGGAATGGCACAGGTAAGGGCTCCCCCCTCACCCTGGAAGTGCCCCCCACTCTTGGGTAGCCCTGGAACCCAATATTTGTCCCAGCTGCTGCGCGGACCCCGCGTGTCTGCTGTCCACCCCGCGCCGGGCCGGGCGCACGTTCCAGCTGGGATTTTGCCATCTGTCGCTGTGTTTGCAGAGCTATTTACATTGCCAGCCCATACCAAACAAATTCCACCTCCAGCACCAGGAGGACTTCAAAAGGCGGCTGGGGAGATCATGTGGAAGGGGGAACGTGCCCGGGGGTCGGGGGACCTGCATCTGTTCCCAGCTTTAAATATGGTTGGGCTGAATGGCATTAAAGGCTCCTGGTGGTACTGGATCCTGCAGGACCATAAAAGCCAAAAAAACCCCATTCCGTGATTTCCTGGGCCTTTAGCGCTCAACCCTTTGTTTAGGTGTGTTCAACTGGGACAGATCCCAGCATTCCATGCCGTGTAAAAGACTAATAAAAACATAAATGCCATTAGTTGAAGGTATTTTTAGATAATTACAGCTGAAAACGGAGAATCTCCAAACATTTTCCGGACATCTGAACTCTCTAAGGGTTCTAGTGTGAAAGAGATTAAGAAAGTGGGGGTTTCTTCCTCTTTTCTAGAGCTGCCTCAACAGTATTTCGTTTTCTAGATGCTGCCTGTGGACCTGGGCAGACGAGAATTCACCTTTTTTCTGTGATTTAAAGCAAAACCAGAGGCTGACTGAAGAGTTTTTAATCTCACCAACCCTCACCGAAGGGGGAACTCCAGCCCTCGGTGGTTCCTCCCCCTCCTGCCCCGAAGCAAAGCTGCCAACTCTCCTTCCCTGGGAATGAAACGCTCTCATTTATTGTCTCAATTTCAATCTGCCCGAGGCCGAAAACAAAGGCAGCCACCATTGATTTCGGGAGGATATTTAGAAACATTCCAATTCTTTCTAAGTCAATTAGACGACCGTAAATTGGCAACTCGATAAATTTCCTGCTGGGGATTTGGTTGTTGTTCCTATTCCTTTCACCCAAACTTTTCTTTTTTGGCAAAATAATACATAAGATGAGGTGGCAGTGAAAGGGAAATGAAAAAAAATTAATAATCTCCTTGCCCTTCAACAAAGCCAAAAAATGTTCCACCATGTAAAGGGAATGACCCAAAAAACATAAAATATTCCTCATTATATTTTGGACCTGCTTTCCTTGCAAAGAGCTTGGCCTTGCAAGTCATCAGGAAGAGAAAGCAGAACAAAACAATAAATTCAGATACCCCAGAGACAGAACTTCTGACCATTTAAGCACTTTGATGTGTACACAAACAAGTGGAATGCAGATGCTTGGCTTTTTCACTTGCCAGCAAACTCGGAGCAGATGGGTTTGAAGGAGGATTCCAAAACTGCTGCACATAAGGACAGGGATCCCCAGAGGTGTTAATAATATTAATTTTCCTCTGTAAGATGCTGTGCTTCAGGCCTGACCACCTCTCCTGAGGCTGTTTGATCAATAACTTCACATCTGAGGCACATTTAAAATGTAGAGTGCAAAGCAGCTTCTGCCACTGGCTTTGTGTTTAAAATTTACCAGGAGCAAATGCACTGGTACAACAGGACTGAAGAACTCTGAGATACCATCACTTGGGCAAACAAAGTCAAAAAAGAGAAGAGAATAAAAAAAAGAAATACAAAACCGCCACAATTTGTCCTTCCATTAAGCTGCAGGTTTGCCAGCACAGATATCCCACTTGGACACAAATGGGAAAACACATCTCTCTTTATACAGCGCTGCTGATTAGTGGGAAGGGCTGGAAACGTGTTGTAAAGCACTTTAGGATCATGGAATGTTTGGGGAGAGACTTTAAAGCCCATCCAGTTCCACATCTTGCCATGGGCAGGGACACCCCCCACTGCCCCCTGCCCTTGGACACTCCCAGCGACCCAGGGGCAGCCACAGCTTCTCTGCCCAACCTGGGCCAGGGCCTCCTTCATCAATCCATAAAATCATAGAATTGCTGAGGTCAGAAAAGACCTCCAGGATCATCCAGCCCAACCATCATCCTGCCCGTGCCATTGTGTCCCCAAGTGCCACATTGAGAGGTTTGTCTGGACAAGGGGCAGGGTCTCCCCAGTCCCTCACCAAACCCAGGAGGGAGCTGTGGGGAAGGACGTCGTGGGGAGAGCAGGTTTTACAGCCAGCTCCCATCCCGCTGCTCTCCAGTCCACCAGAGGGATCCAGCTGTTGATTCCAGAGGATCAACTGGGCACCTAAATGTGGACACGAGTCATGAAAACTCACGTGGTTACTTCGCACATCAGGGAAGGGAAAGAAAAGTGCTGCTTCAGATGTTGTTCAGGCACCAGCAGCACTTTCTTTGCTATTTTAATCCTGTTTACTCCAGCCCCTCCTTGCAGAGACTCACTTGATCATATCAAGGCACAGAGAGGCCCTGCTTATTTTCTAAGCAGATGCTGCTCATGAGTCTCCTGCTCATATTTGATCATTTCTTCAAATAACAGCTACAACTGAGAAAAGAATTGAGAAAACATTCTGTGACACATTTTCGTGTTCTGGATTAGCTGGAAAGCATAATCTGATCCTCGAGTTGTGCTGTCGAGGAGCAGTTTGACACATCACTCTCATCCAAAGGATTTATTTCCTGCCTGGAAGGGGGGAGGAAACATTTCCAAATGGACATGATCACACGCGAATGTGACCCACTGCTAAATTGCAGTTTGCTGCTTGTGGCATTGCTGGTTCTTACCCAAGAACGCATTTAAAATGCAGCACACCCAAATAAATGCAAGTTAATTTTCTACCTGCATTTACAGCTGAACATTTTAAAAGTGCTGGGGCACGTGGAAAGTAGTTGGGAAGGCACTCAGAGCTCCAGGTAAGTTATGCATGAGATTGTTTTGGTATTTATTCACACAAGACTCTGCTGATGACAGTAGCAGGGAAGATCTGGTTTCAACCCATTCCAAAAGGGTTGATATTGTGGTTAAAATAGCTCTTAAAATAAATAAATTGCTAAAAAAAAAAAAGAACCGACCCCAAAAACTAGCCTAAGATTTATGTTACATCTTCCTCTGAGCTTTCTCCTTCGGTGCATTAATCAAGCTAAAAGCAGGGCAAGGACCATTGTTTGCATAAGCCCAGTCAAACATATTTGAGCTGCTGCTGTTGAAAGCAGGAAGAATTATTTTGCAGGAGGCTAAAACATTATAATACATGCAAAAAAAAAAAAAAAAAACCAACTCCAATTAGATTCCTTTATCCTGAGCATATGGCACAGAGGTACATGCTATGCACTAATGTCTTTTCAGTGCTATTTTCGGATGGAATGAGGCTGCAATCCGAGAGGAGCGGTGACAGATCCACAGGCACAACTGGGTTACATTCATCATGGATGCGACTCCTGAGCTCCTCACAGCCAGGAACTTGGGGGGGGAGGGATCACAGACTTCCCTCCTCAGCCCTAATAACCATATCCCAAATGTTTTCTGGAGAAATGTTGAGTGGACAGAGAATTGACAGTGACCAGCACCTCACGAGCTGGGCTGTGACACCAATGACAAAGGATGTTATGGGACATCTCTTTGTCTCTTTATCTCTTCACAGACTTTTTTTCTGTAATGCCTTGATGTATTCAGGTTTAAATATTCAGCTTTTTCCTGCATTAATGCACCTGCTTTGGTCTAAACTTAGTTGGAACTTTAATCAGCGCAGAGAACACGTTGAGACCTCTCAGCGTCAGTGTTGCTTCCTCTCACTGGCACCAGTCTGACAGTGCGGCAACATAAACATCTGAGGTATGGATATTCCTCTTGCACAAGAGTAAACGGGTCGTTTTGGACAAGTAACTTCAAAGCCTGGCAAAAAAAATGCAAAGAATCCGAGTTGCTCTGAAAACGACGGCAAAATTCCCAGTGATTTCCACAGGGACAGGATTTTGTCGTGGGGGTTGGAATTTGGGTGATCTTTAAGGTCCCTTCCATCCCAAACCATCCCATGGTTTTATGATCTCAGCAGACAAGGTCTGAGGTTAAGTATGTTCTGTTGGCTAATTATCTGTTGGATAGACCTGATTTTGTTGTTTTGGGTGGGGAGAAGGAGAGGTCAGGCCCCCAGGAAGGAGGAGGACTGGAAGGTGTTATGGGCTTGATGGTCTTTTCTTTAGGACAGACATCACAAAGAACATTGTTCTGTATTATTCTTGTATCTTGTTCTTATCTATATTTTGCAGCACCTTTGTAGAAACTTCCTGTTTCTTTTTCTGATTACCTTGGAAAAAACAAAACTTCCCCGTTCTCCCTTGTTACCTTTTCCAACAGGGGAGGTCAGACCCCATCACAGGTCTCCATCTCTTTGGTGAGGAGCACTAAAAGCAACATAACCAGATCCCGTTTCATCCCTAAATGTTTGGGTTTAAACACAGTTAGACCTCAGAGCCCTGGAATGTGATCCAGAGCTTTCAGTGGGAGAGGGGCAGTATCTGCAGCTTGGGGGTGAGAGCAGAGCCTCGTCCTTCCAGCCCTCACCCCATCCGCTCCCTGACTGCAGCCAGGGATGGGGAACCAAATCCCGGCCTTTCCCCGTGGCTTCCCAAGGTCTGGAATCAGGGATTGTTCACAGAACAGGTTCTGTGCCTCCCAGAGCAGCAGCTGCTCTCAAACACATTCCGGGGGGATTGTGTAGCCCACGGACAAGGTTGTGGAGGGGAGCACAAGCAGAAAGGGATGGGAAAATCAGCTGGACTGTCTTTAAAGGATTAGTAACATTCACAGATAAAACTGTATAATGTTTCATAAACAGTTAGAACACATAAATCCTGTTTGCTTCTATTAAACATTATCATTATTCTCTCAGACACAAGACAACATTATCCCTGGGGAACAGCCACTGTCAGCCACGGTGCCCCTGCACAGCGTCATGAGCCTCGTTCAGATTTGTCAGCAAACATCAGAACAAGTTCAAATGTGAATTGATACTTTATGTGCGAGTTCAGAAGAACACAACTGCTCTTTTAATTGTAAACCCAACTTTATCTGTTACTGATGCCGAGGAGTCGCTCTCTGCGCATTCGCTTGATAAAAACATCCCGACTTTAATTGGAAAATAATCTTTTACAAGGCAGGGTTATTCCGGGCACTGAGTTATCTCTCTCACTTCAGCTCCTCAGAGGGTACTTTCTGGAAGGATTTGCATGGCAGTCAAAGCATGCAAAAATTTATAAATACCAACACAGATGCCAACGTGTCGGGAGAAATGCAGTTATAACATTTGAAAGCTGGGAAGAAATTAATGTTGATCCTGATTGGAACAGTCACTGTGTTTTGCCGTGTCTAGTGATTGTTTTTTTAAGGAAACAACAACACGAATTCAGTTTGTAGAAAATACTCCGTGTCCCAAACTCCGTTTCTTGGCCCCAGCATGGCAATGTTACAAGAAGAGAACAGTTTATTTAAAACAGCTCCAGGATTTAAGGCTGAGCTGACATAACTGATTGTTCCATTCCAACGTAGGCATGGGCTCCGAATCAGAGATGCTGGAAGTTGGGCCCTGTGTGGGATCAGCTCTGGTGGGATTGCACAAATAACCACACGCTGAAGAAAAGCAGATCCTCTCCCCAGGACTCAATGCTGTGGCTGCCCTGGTTGTTTCAGACTCTAAATAAGACCAGGAGAACCCGAGGCTACGGAAACTCCCTGGTGTGTAAACAAAAGTCTGAGTGTGCAGGTTGAAGGAAAGGGAAATTTTCTGAAGATTTAAAATACTTCATGTGTAGCACTTAATTAATTTCCTAACAGAGCACTTAGTGGTGGAGAAAGAGATGAAGGGATGAAGTTGTGGGATTTGCTCACGGAGCCCAAGGCAAACTGCTGTGAAGAATCCCCACATGGCACAGAGAAATCCAGCCTCGTGCCAAAACAAGCTTCTGCCCCAAAATCAGTGCAGTCATTCCTGTTCAGCACTTCAGATGGGAGACTGGGCAGGAATTCCTGTCTGGGAGGGTGAGGAGGGGCTGGGATGGAATTCCCAGAGAAGCTGTGGGTGCCCCTGGATCCCTGGGAGTGTCCAAGGGCAGGATGGGGCAGCCTGGGACAGTGGGAGGTAGGATGGAATGAGGTGGGATTTAAGGTTCCTTCCAACCCAACCCATTTGGGATTCAGTGATTTGTTGGGTTTGATGCTGGGAAAAGCCAGCCAGGCTCGTTGTCTGTCAGAGGGGGAAGTGAAGGGCGGCGGAGCCAGAGCAGTGTCAGGACACATCAGGACTCATCGGGGCTGCTCAGACTATGAGCCTCCAGGACTTTGTTGTGCTGAGTGGGTGGAAAAGGTGAAAACCTTGTTTGGCTTCTAATTACTTATTGTACATCCACAGAATTCCCTGGGTTAAACAGAAAAAAAAAAAAAACAAAAAAAAAAAACAAACCAAAACCAGAAATTTAGGAGGGTTTTTTCCCGTTATCCAGTTCATCTTTAGAGTGTCAACACAGTCCCTCTACCATCTTAAATCTGGTTTTGATGGCATGTGCTCTGCCAGGGACAGGGGGCAGTTTTTGTCCCCCATTCCAGAGCCAGGCACCAAAGAGCTTGTTCAGCAGCTCACTTAGTCCAAAAGCATGAAAACCTACAGGCTCTGTACTAAATCAAACCCAGAGATCTCTGATAAATGAGCTCCAAAAGACATTCATAAAGATTACGACTTGCATGTTTTCATCAATACATAAATTGCTGGGTTTAAATGTATAAAGCATGTGAAGTAATGGACTCCATGTCTCACTTTGAAGATGTGTCAAAACAGAAATGAACTCTGGTATGTGAGATCAAGGGTTTATATATTGATTTTGGAAGCCAGTCCATATATACTTCTCCCCAAACGTCACATATTTCACAAAGCAAGTGCTTAATGCTATTTACATTGCATCAGCGAGGGACAAATTGGGTTGGACAACCTGTGCCAAAGCTGAAACAAATTCAAGGTCTGAAAAAAGGCAATTTAACTTTTACCATGAACGTTTTTTGCCTGTCTCTGGGGCCAGGTATATCCCCAAAACAAGGAAATATCATGGAGATCTGCATGTCCCTCACATTCAGTGACCAAAATCCAGAGCTCAGACTCGGTCCTGGGCCTGAGCCTCAGAGAGTGTTTGGGTCTAGATCCATTTTGAGGTGACAGCTCTGTAAACATCTTGAGAAATCACATCTTAGGGAAATGCTCAGCCCCTTCTGGCTGCCCTGAGAAGTTTAGTGACTTTGAAGAGGCAGCCAAACTCTTGGGATCCTGTCCATGTCACAGAAGTTCGCGAGGATCTGCTGGATGAAGTCCACCCTCATCATCACACGGTTCTTCCCTTTCAAGAGCATCCCCACACACCCCTAAGCCAGGGAACAACTTCTTGCTGCCAAACAGCCAAAGGCACACACTCAAACCCTAAAAAGGAATCAGAAAATCTCGCCACCCCGCTTTGCTTCAGTTTTCCAAATGGCTTTTTTTTTATCCTTTTTTTTTTTTTGATGAAGCTCTTTGAAGTTCAGCTTTTCCTCAGAACATCCCTGGTGCTCAGAGGATGGAGAGCTGTCACACATCTGACTGTCAGCTCTTAGCTCTGAACTCAGAACATGGTTTAACAGGGCCATGAATTCCCTGCTATCCTCCAAAGAAAGTTGCCGCCTCAACAGCCCAAACCCGCAGCTCCATATGCTGAATGGCACCAAGAGCTGGCTCAGCTTTATGATTAACTTGAACTCTCCTGCCTCCTCTGCCTGCCTGTGTTCGGCTGCTCCTCTCCAGCCCTGTGTGCTCAGAACTGTGCGAAAACACTTGGAAATTCCACCTCCCCCAAGGTCATCCACAGCCAGGACTGAGCAGGACCAAGTTCCATCAGTTCTTCATCCATTTCAGTGGCTCTTCTCCTAAACTATTTTTGATCTCAAAAAGCTTCATCAGATCACTCTGTTGGGCCTATTGCTCCCGGGAAACCAGGACTGAAATGAGGCAGTTCCTCCCCTCTTAGCTGATAGTTGTTGGTATTTAGGAGGGATTAATTAATTGTGTTTTCCCTCCCTTTCGCTCCAGTGAAGCCCCACACAAACACTTCATTTATTCCTTTTGCTCTTTCATAGAATCCCAGGATGGTTTGACTCGGAAAGGACCTTATGGATCATCCCATTCCACCCCCTGCCATGGGCAGGGACACCTCCCACTGTCCCAGGCTGCTCCAACCTGCCCTTGGACACTCCCAGGGATCCAGGGGCAGCCACAGCTTCTCTGCAGGATTCATTCTAGTTCCTCCCCCTCCTCCCAGCCAGGAATTCCTGCCCGATATCCAACATCACCCTGCCCTCTGTTTTCTTCAGCTTTCTCCCTGTGCTTTCCCCCAGGGAAAGTTCTCATCCCCTGAACTTTCTCCTCTTTTCAGCAGCAAATACAAAAAAAAAAGGGAGAAAAGCAGGTGAAGCACCAACAAAACCAAACATTTGGAATATTTTCCCTTTAAATGCGCAGATCTAAAGGCATTCTCCCCATTCAGCAAGAACAACAGCAGGAAAAGCGATTGAAAATAGTCAAGAATTGTCACAATTTCCTCCATTTTTACCCATTCCTAGAAAATAAATGGGAGCTATTCAGCCACGAGTACATTTCAGTGAAGTGACTCTTAACAATCCAAAAATACGGCTTTTGGGTTTGCATTTCTTTCTGAGCAGGAGATAATTTTAGGGGTGTCTGCTGCAGCAGCTGCACTGGGCCACAAAAAGTCATTGTTTGAGAGGAAAAAGGGGGTTAATCATGACGGATTGCTGGGTTTGGGGATGGGTGGGTTTTTTTTTTTTAAAGTCAGACTTTCACGTTAAAAACTTAATTTTCACAGGCACACGTTAAATGTCGTTTTCTTTCTCCACCTGAGGCGAAGATGGATTATATTGACACAAACCTGGAATGTGGTGCCTCCCACAGCTCGGAAATGGCTCAGGAAGTGCTGGACACTGGTAACTTCTGCTGACTCTGCACTCAGAGGTTCAGCTCCAAGTTTAATCAATCCCCCGAACACAACAAGTGGATCCAAGTTCAGGGGCTCTTCTGCCAGGGGCAGGAATCATTTCACTTATTCCACAGGAGGTTTTACATTAGANCTTTTTTTTTATCCTTTTTTTTTTTTTTGATGAAGCTCTTTGAAGTTCAGCTTTTCCTCAGAACATCCCTGGTGCTCAGAGGATGGAGAGCTGTCACACATCTGACTGTCAGCTCTTAGCTCTGAACTCAGAACATGGTTTAACAGGGCCATGAATTCCCTGCTATCCTCCAAAGAAAGTTGCCGCCTCAACAGCCCAAACCCGCAGCTCCATATGCTGAATGGCACCAAGAGCTGGCTCAGCTTTATGATTAACTTGAACTCTCCTGCCTCCTCTGCCTGCCTGTGTTCGGCTGCTCCTCTCCAGCCCTGTGTGCTCAGAACTGTGCGAAAACACTTGGAAATTCCACCTCCCCCAAGGTCATCCACAGCCAGGACTGAGCAGGACCAAGTTCCATCAGTTCTTCATCCATTTCAGTGGCTCTTCTCCTAAACTATTTTTGATCTCAAAAAGCTTCATCAGATCACTCTGTTGGGCCTATTGCTCCCGGGAAACCAGGACTGAAATGAGGCAGTTCCTCCCCTCTTAGCTGATAGTTGTTGGTATTTAGGAGGGATTAATTAATTGTGTTTTCCCTCCCTTTCGCTCCAGTGAAGCCCCACACAAACACTTCATTTATTCCTTGTGCTCTTTCATAGAATCCCAGGATGGTTTGACTCGGAAAGNTTTCAGTGAAGTGACTCTTAACAATCCAAAAATACGGCTTTTGGGTTTGCATTTCTTTCTGAGCAGGAGATAATTTTAGGGGTGTCTGCTGCAGCAGCTGCACTGGGCCACAAAAAGTCATTGTTTGAGAGGAAAAAGGGGGTTAATCATGACGGATTGCTGGGTTTGGGGATGGGTGGGGTTTTTTTTTTAAAGTCAGACTTTCACGTTAAAAACTTAATTTTCACAGGCACACGTTAAATGTCGTTTTCTTTCTCCACCTGAGGCGAAGATGGATTATATTGACACAAACCTGGAATGTGGTGCCTCCCACAGCTCGGAAATGGCTCAGGAAGTGCTGGACACTGGTAACTTCTGCTGACTCTGCACGCAGAGGTTCAGCTCCAAGTTTAATCAATCCCCCGAACACAACAAGTGGATCCAAGTTCAGGGGCTCTTCTGCCAGGGGCAGGAATCATTTCACTTTTTCCACAGGAGGTTTTTCATTAGATTAAATCCTTTTTTTTTTTTTTTTCCCCTAGACAAAGAAGGGAAAGATGAGGAAAATCTCAAAGCAGGTACAGAAAAGGGTGGATTTGTGGGCTGAATATGGAATTATTTAGGTTGGAAAAAAACTTTGAGATCATCTAATGCAAGCATTTGAAAAAGATCCACCAGTTTGAACCTTTAAAATGGCCTGAATAATGTGGTTATTCTCAAGATCTCAGAATCTGTAGCCTGTAACTTTTCTGCTAAAAAATACCCTCCATTGACTCTGGAAAACATCATAATTCACTAACACGAGAGATCAGCCATAAGGTTTTGATTTAACCTTGTTCCCTCACATCCCATTTTTTAGTTACTCAGATAATATTAAATATTTGATGCCATAAAATGTGTTCTTGACCCAGCAGATCTTTAAATATCTCCCTTTTCCTGACCAATAGATGGATCCCAGTGTATTGGCTGGGTACAAAGTCAGTCTCAACAACTTCCTGCCTTCCCCGTGCATTAAGACAGCTGCCAACCCTGGGCTTTTTTGCTCCATTTTGCAGCTCCAACTGCTTCAAAAGCACTAAATTTCCACTCATGTTGTCACTGGGATGTAAAATGTTCCATATTATGGAAACACCTCTCTAATTTTTTTTGGTCCTTTATTCTTAAAATACTTTGTTAAATGTTAAATTTCCAGGAGCAGGTGGCAGGAATGTGCATTATTTAGGGGCAAGGGTATAACTATGTGGGTTATTTAAGCGAAGATGGCTGCATGGAGATTATTCCCTGGAAATCAATATTCCACCAGGGAAATCTGATGGTTTCAAATACATGGGAGAGCCATTGACATGATGTAGGAAATAGTGTACATTGAGGCTGGTGGGGATTGAGGTCGTTCCCTCTCCTCCTGTCCCTTGTTCCCTGGGAGCAGAGCCCGACCGCCCCCCCAGCTCCCCCGTCCTGTTGGGAGCTGGAGAGAATTCCATTCCTCCTGTTCTCCAGGCTGAGCCCCCCCAGCTCCCTCAGCCCCTTCCCCAGCTCCGTTCCCTTCCCTGGCCACGCTCCAGCCCCTCCATGTCCTGTCTGAGGGGCCCAGAGCTGCCCCAGGCCTGGCGGTGCCCCGAAGTTCCAGCACAGGGGCTGTCACACACCAGGGCTGCCACAGCCAGTGGTCTCCTGATCCCCTGANCCCTGGGAGCAGAGCCCGACCGCCCCCCCAGCTCCCCCGTCCTGTTGGGAGCTGGAGAGAATTCCATTCCTCCTGTTCTCCAGGCTGAGCCCCCCCAGCTCCCTCAGCCCCTTCCCCAGCTCCGTTCCCTTCCCTGGCCACGCTCCAGCCCCTCCATGTCCTGTCTGAGGGGCCCAGAGCTGCCCCAGGCCTGGCGGTGCCCCGAAGTTCCAGCACAGGGGCTGTCACACACCAGGGCTGCCACAGCCAGTGGTCTCCTGATCCCCTGAGCACCCCTGGGCTCGTGTCCAGACCCTGTCACCATCCCCAGAGCCTTTCCCAGCTTTCCAGCCCCTCTGCCCCAGCCTGGAGCTGCAGGGGGTTGTGACCCAAGGGCAGGACCCACCACTTGGCCCTGTTGTCTCTCACACCATCGGCCTCTGCCCATGGATCCAGCCTGTCCCAATCCCTCTGCAGAGCCTTCCCACCCTCCCACAGATCCACATCCCCCCCAACCTGGTGTTGTCAGCGAATGTGCTGCGGGTGACCTCGATCCCCTCACCCAGATCATCAGCAGAGACATGAGACAGGACTGATCCCTGGGGGACACCTCTGGTGACTGTCCCCAGCTGGATGTGACACCATTCCCCACAGCTCCAGGCCCAGCCATCCAACCGGTTTTTAACCCAGCACAGAGAGCACCTGTCCAGCTTTGCCAGGAGCATCCCATGGGAGACGATGCCACAGACTTTGCTGGACTCCGGGCAGACACATCCACAGCCCTTCCCTCACCACAGGGTGGGTCACTTGGTCAAGAGCACGTGTGCTATGGCTCAATCCATTGTATTTCCAAAAGATACCAGGAAGATTTACCAATATTTACCATGAGATGAGAGCCTAAAATAGAGCAGCAGGTGGGAGCAGCTTGCCAGGTCATTCCCCTCCCTGCCACTTGCATCACACCCTGAAAGAGTGGCTGAGGCAGTGACCAGAGTCAGGAATTTGATGGAACAGCCCAAGGCCAGCTCTAAATTACACACTAATTTTTTTCTTTCTGTTAATTACCGATGTTTCTGTATTGGGAAAGTGGGACTCAGCACGTGTAATTAACTTGTTTGGGCAAGTTA